>JACEFZ010023643.1:314586-444866 GCA_014155875.1 Cepaea nemoralis
CTACTACTACTACTACTACTACTACTACTACTACTACTACTACTACTACTACTACTACTACTACTACTACTACTACTACTACTACTACTACTACTACTACTACTACTACTACTACTACTACTACTACTACTACTACTACTACTACTACTACTACTACTACTACTACTACTACTACTACTACTACTACTACTACTACTACTACTACTACTACTACTACTACTACTACTACTACTACTACTACTACTACTACTACTACTACTACTACTACTACTACTACTACTACTACTACTACTACTACTACTACTACTACTACTACTACTACTACTACTACTACTACTACTACTACTACTACTACTACTTCTTCTACTACTTCCTACTACTTACTTCTACTACTCTTCTACTACTACTTTACTACTCTACTACTACTTCTTCTACTACTATTCTACTACTACTTCTACTACACTTCTTCTCCTACTCTTCTACTACTTCTTCTACTCTCTTCTTCTTCTTCTTCTACTACTTCTTCTGCTACTACTACTTACTACTACTACTTCTATCTACTTCTTCTACTACTCCTACTACTTCGTCCTATCTACTACTCGACTACTCTTCTACACTACTGCTACTTCTATCTTCTTCCTACTACTACTTACTACTACTCTACTCACTACTCTACTACTTACTCTACTACTCCTTCTACGTCTCTACTACTACTTCCTACGGCGACTGTTTCTACTGCTATGCTACTCCTCTATTCTACTGCTACTGCTATTCTACTACTACTTCTACTTCTTCTACTACTTATTCTACTACTTATCTATACTACTCTACTTCTCTACTACTACTTACTACTACGATTCTACTACACTCTACACTCCTTCTTCTACTACTTCTTCTACTGACTACTCTACTACTCACTCTACTACTATACTCTACTACTATACTCTACACTACTACTCTACTACTTCTCTACTACTACTCTACTACTATCTATACTTACTCTACTCCTACTCTACTACTTCTTCTACTACTACTACCTACTACTACTCTCTCCTACTTCTACTGACTACTCACTCTACTACTACTCTATCCTTCTAACTACTACTACTCTACGACGTCTACTCGTCCTACTACTGACTCTCACTACTACTACTTCTACACTTACTATCGACTACTATCGACTATTCTTCTACTTACTTCTTCCTACTACTCTTCTACTACTTCTTCTACTACTCTTCTTACTATTCTCCTACTATTTCTTCTCCTATTCTTCTACTACTAATACTTCTACTACTACTTCTACTACTTCTTCTACTACTTCTTACTACGACTTCTACTTACTTCTTCTACTACTACTACTGCTACTACTTCTACTACTCACTATCTTCACTACTCTCCTACATACTACTTCTACTACTTCTTCTACTACACTTCTCTACCACTTCTCTCCTACTACTCTACTACTTCTTTCCTACTTCTTACTACTACTTCTTCTACTTACTTTCTACTCACTTCTTCTACTATACTTCTATACTCACTCCTACTTCTTCTACTGCTTCTTCTACTTCTCTTCTACTTACTCTCTACTTACTTCTTCTACTTCTCTTCTCACTTACTATTCTTCTACTCTTCTTCTACTCCTTCTCTCGACTTCTTTCTACTTCTTCTGTCTACTTCGTCTCTCCTTCTTGCTACTCTCTTCTACTTCTCTCTATTCTTCTTACTATTCTTCTCTCTTCTACTTCTTCTACTTCTTCTACTTCTTCTCCTTCCTTCTTCTTACTACTTCTTCTACTTCTCTTCTACTTCTTCTTCTACTTCTTCTACTCTATTCTACTACTTCTTCTTCTATCTACTTCTTCTACTACTACTTCTTCTACTACTCTTCTACTAACTTCTTCGACTACTTCTCTACTACTCTTCTAGCTACTATACTTCTACTCTACTCCTCTACTTACTACTATCTCTACTACTTCTGCTACTACTTCTTCTTCTACTTCTTCTACTTCTCGTCTCTCCTTCTTCTTCTTCGTCTACTTCTCTCTACTTCTTCTTTACACTTCTTCTACTCTTCTACTTCTTCTACTTCTTCTACTTACTTCTTCTACTACCTCTTCGTACTACTTCTTCCTACTTCTGCTACTACTTCTTCTACTTCTATTCTCTACTTCTACTACTTCTCCTCTACTTCTTCTACTACTTTCTACTACTTCTTCTACTTACTCTTCTACTTCTTCTTCTACACTTCGTTTACTGACTTCTTCTACTTCTTCATTTTCTACACTTCTTCTCTCTACTCCTCTTCTACTACTTCTTCTCCTACTTCATTCTACTACTTTCTTCTACTCTCTTCTACTCTCTTATCTTCTACTTCTTGCTTCTACTTCTTCTACGTCTTCTACCTCTTCTTCTACTTCTTCTTCTCTTACTTCTACTTCTTCTACTTCTTCTACTTCTTCTTCTATTTCTTCTCTTACTACTTCTTCTACTACTTTCTTCTATACTTATTCTACTACTTTTATTCTTCTCTTCTCCTTCTTACTATTATTCTATTACTATTTTCTTCTACTTCTCTACTACTTCTTTACTACTTCTTCTCCTACTTCTCTACTACTTATTCTTCTACTACTTATTCTCCTACTCTCTACTACTTACTCTCGTCTACTACTTCTCTACTATTATTCTCTCCTTCTTCTCTACTTATCTTTATTCTACTTATTCGTACTACTTCTTCTACTACTTCTTCTACTACTTCTTCTACTACTTCTTTCCTACTGACTTCTTCTATACTTCTCTACGTACTCTATCTACTCTTCTTCTACTACTTATACTACTTCTCTACTATTTATCTACTACTTCTTCTACTACTTCTTCTACTACTTATCTCTACTACTTCTTCTACTACTTCTTCTACTACTTCTTCTACTACTTATTCTACTACTTCTTCTACTACTTATTCTACTACTTATTCTACTACTTATTCTACTACTTTCTACTACTTCTTCTACTACTTATTCTACTACTTCTTCTACTACTTATTCTACTACTTATTCTACTACTTATTCTACTACTTATTCTACTACTTATTCTACTACTTCTTCTACTACTTATTCTACTACTTATTCTACTACTTCTTCTACTACTTCTTCTACTAGTCTTCTACTACTTCTTCTACTACTTATTCCTACTACTTATTCTACTACTTATTCTACTACTTCTTCTACTACTTTCTTCTACTACTTCTTCTACTACTTCTTCTACTACTTACGACTACTTATTCTACTACTTATTCTACTACTTATTCTACTACTTATTCTACTACTTATTCTACTATATTCTACTACTTCTTCTACTACTTCTTCTACTACTTCTTCTACTACTTATTCTACTACTTATTCTACTACTTATTCTACTACTTATTCTACTACTTATTCTACTACTTATTCTACTACTTATTCTACTACTTATTCTACTACTTCTTCTACTACTTCTTCTACTACTTATTCTACTACTTATTCTACTACTTATTCTACTACTTATTCTACTACTTATTCTACTACTTATTCTACTACTTATTCTACTACTTCTTCTACTACTTCTTCTACTACTTCTTCTACTACTTCTTCTACTACTTCTTCTACTACTTATTCTACTACTTCTTCTACTACTTCTTCTACTACTTATTCTTCTACTACTTCTTCTACTACTTCTTCTACTACTACTTATTCTTCTTCTACTACTTCTTCTTCTACTACTACTTATTCTTCTTCTTCTACTACTTCTTCTACTACTACTTATTCTTCTTCTACTTCTTCTACTACTTCTTCTACTACTTATTCTCTTCTTCTACTCTTCTTCTCTACTACTTATTCTTGGAACTTCTACTACTAGTCTTCTACTACTACTACTTTCTTACTTCTACCTACTACTTCTACTACTACTTCTCTCTTCTACTCTTCTTCTTCTACTACTTCTTTCTACTCTTCTACTTCTTCTTCTACTACTTATTCTATACTTCTCTACTACTTAAATTTCTTCTTCTACTCTTCTTCTTCTACTACTTATTCTATACTTCTCTCCTACCTAGTCTTTCTTCTACTACTTTCTCTTCTACTACTCTCTTCTTCTACTACTTATTCTTCTTCTACTACTTCTTCTACACGACTACTTCTTCTTCTACTACTTCTCTACTACTATTCACTCCTATCTCTACTACTTCTTCTCCTACTACTTATTCTTCTTCTACTACTTCTTCTATCTAACTTCTTACTCCTCTTCTTACTACTCTACTACTCTTCTATCTTCTCTACTTCTTCTTCTACTACTTATCTTCTACTAACTCTTCTCATACTCTGTCTTCTACTACTTATCTTCTTCGACTACTCTTCTTCTCTACTCACTTATTCTTCTCTCTACTACTTTGACTCCTTCTTTACTACTACTTATTCTTCTCTACTACTAACTCTTCTTCTACTACTTACTTCTTCTTCTACTACTTCTTCTTCTACTACTTATCTTCTTCTCCTACTATTCTCGTACTACTACTACTCTTCTTCTACTACTCTCGTACTATCCTACTTATTCTTCTTCTACTACTTTCTTCTTCTCTACTTCTTCTTCTCTACTTATTCTTCTTCTACCTACTTATTCTTCTACTACTACTCTTCTTCTGCTACTACTTCTTCTACTACTACGTAGTCTGTCGTCTACTACTACTCTTCTTCTACTACTTATTCTCTTCTACTACTACTTTTCTTCTTTTCTTTCTTCTACTACTATCTTCTTCTACTCCTGCTCTCCTACTACTCTTCTTACTACTACTTACTTCTTCTATTACTTCTACTACTCTTCTTCTTCTATCGACTTACTCTTCTTCACTACTATCTTCTTCTACTCTTCTTCTTCTACTACTTCTTCTCTCTACTACTCTTCTACTCCTACTTACTTCTCTTCTACTACTTCTCCTTCTACTACTACTACTTCCTCTTCTACTCTTCTCTTCTTCTCTACTTCTTCTTCTCACTCCTACTTCTTCTTCTTCATACTACTTCTTCTCTACTAACTCTTCTTTCTACTCCTAAACTTCCTACTACTCTCTTCTTCTACTACTTATCTCTTCGTACTACTAGTTCTTCTTCTACTACTACTCTTCTTCTACTACTTATTCTTCTTCTACTACTTATTCTTCTACTACTTACTTTCCTCTTTACTTCTATTCTTCTACTACTTCTTCTTCTACTACTTATTCTTCTTTCTACTACTACTTCTTCATTACTACTCTTCTTTCTACTATCTTCTACTTACTTCTACTACTTACTTATACTCTTCTTCTACTATACTACTTATTCTTCTTCTACTACTTCTTCTTCTACTACTTCTTCTACTACTACTTATTCTTCTTCTACTACTTCTTCTTCTACTACTTATTCTTCTTCTACTACTTATTCTTCTACTACTTATTCTTCTTCTACTACTTATTCTTCTTCTACTACTTCTTCTTCTACTACTTATTCTTCTTCTACTACTTATTCTTCTACTACTACTTCTTCTTCTACTACTTATTCTTCTTACTACTACTTATTCTTCTACTACTTACTTCTTCTTCTACTACTTCTTCTACTACTACTTCTTCTTCTACTACTTATTCTTCTTCTACTACTTATTCTTCTTCTACTACTTCTTCTTCTACTACTTATTCTTCTTCTTCTACTACTTATTCTTCTTCTACTACTTCTTCTTCTACTACTTATTCTTCTTCTACTACTTCTTCTTCTACTACTTATTCTTCTTCTACTACTTATTCTTCTACTACTTACTTCTTCTTCTACTACTTATTCTTCTTCTCTACTACTATCTTCTTCTACTACTTATCTTCTCTACTCTCATCTATTCTTCTTCTCTACTCTACTATTCTCTTCTACTATTCTTCTTCTCTACTCTTTTCTTTCTACATACTCTTTCTTCTTCTACTACTTATCTTCTTCTTCTACTCTTCTCTATCTACTCTTTCTTCTTCTTCTACTACTTATTCTTCTTCTACTACTTCTTCTTCTACTACTTATTCTTCTTCTCTACTTCTTCTTCTACTACTTATTCTCTTCTACTCTTCTACCTTCTTTCTCTACTCTTCTCTCTACTACTTCTTCTTCTACTACTTATTCTTCTTCTTCTACTACTTATTCTTCTTCTACTACTTCTTCTTCTACTACTTATTCTTCTTCTACTACTTCTTCTTCTCTACTACTTATTCTTCTTCTACTACTTCTTCTTCTACTACTTATTCTTCTTCTACTACTTCTTCTTCTACTACTTATTCTTCTTCTTCTACTACTTCTTCTTCTACTACTTATTCTTCTTCTACTACTTATTCTTCTTCTACTACTTCTTCTTCTACTACATTCTTCTTCTTCTACTACTTTTCTCTACTACTTCTTCTTTACTATCTACTTCGTATCTCTTCTTCTACTATTCTTCTTCTACTACTTATTCTTCTTCTACTACTTAGTTCTTCTTCTACTACTCTCTACTCATCTTCTTCTACTTCTTCTACTTCTTCTTTCTACTACTTATTCTTCTTCTACTACTTATTCTTCTATACTACTTCTTCTACTCACTTATTCTTCTTCTACTACTTCTTCTTCTACTACTTATTCTCTTCTTCTACTACTTATTCTTCTTCTACTACTTCTTCTTCTTCTACTCTTCTTCTACTACTTATTCTTCTTCTCCTACTTCTTCTACTACTTATTCTTCTTCTACTACTTCTTCTACTACTACTTATTCTTCTACTACTTATTCTTCTTCTACTACTTATTCTTCTTCTACTACTTCTTCTACTACGTTATTCTTCTTCTACTACTTATTCTTCTTCTACTACTTCTTCTACTACTTATTCTTCTTCTACTACTTCTTCTACTACTTATTCTTCTTCTACTACTTCTTCTACTACTACTTATTCTTCTTCTACTACTTATTCTTCTTCTACTACTTATTCTTCTTCTACTACTTCTTCTACTACTACTTATTCTTCTTCTACTACTTCTTCTACTACTACTTATTCTTCTTCTACTACTTCTTCTTCTACTACTTATTCTTCTTCTACTACTTCTTCTACTACTTATTCTTCTTCTACTACTTCTTCTACTACTTATTCTTCTTCTACTACTTCTTCTACTACTTATTCTTCTTCTACTACTTATTCTTCTACTACTACTTATTCTTCTTCTACTACTTCTTCTACTACTACTTATTCTTCTTCTACTACTTCTTCTTCTACTACTTATTCTTCTTCTACTACTTCTTCTTCTTCTACTACTTATTCTTCTTCTTCTACTACTTATTCTTCTTCTTCTACTACTTCTTCTTCTACTACTTATTCTTCTTCTTCTACTACTTATTCTTCTTCTTCTACTACTTCTTCTTCTTCTTCTACTACTTCTTCTTCTACTACTTATTCTTCTTCTTCTACTACTTATTCTTCTTCTTCTACTACTTCTTCTTCTACTACTTATTCTTCTTCTTCTACTACTTATTCTTCTTCTACTACTTCTTCTTCTACTACTTATTCTTCTTCTACTACTTATTCTTCTTCTACTACTTCTTCTTCTACTACTTATTCTTCTTCTACTACTTCTTTTTCTACTACTACTTATTCTTCTTCTACTACTACTTCTTCTTCTCCTACTTCTTTTTCTACTACTACTTATTCTTCTTTTTCTACTACCACTTATTCTTCTTCTTCTACTACTACTTATTCTTCTTCTACTACTACTTCTTCTTCTCCTACTTCTTCTTCTACTACTACTACTTCTTCTCCTACTCCTTCTTCTCCTACTCCTTTTTCTTTTTCTACTACTACTTATTCTTCTTCTACTACTACTTCTTCTTCTACTACTACTTCTTCTTCTCCTTCTTCTTTTTCTACTACTCCTTCTTCTCCTACTCCTTTTTCTTTTTCTACTACTACTTATTCTTCTTCTACTACTACTTCTTCTTCTCCTACTTCTTCTTCTACTACTACTTCTTCTTCTACTACTACTTCTTCTTCTCCTACTTCTTTTTCTACTACTACTTATTCTTCTTTTTCTACTACCACTTATTCTTCTTCTACTACTACTTCTTCTTCTCCTTCTTCTTTTTCTACTACTACTTATTCTTCTTTTTCTACTACCACTTATTCTTCTTTTTCTACTACTACTTATTCTTCTTCTACTACTACTTCTTCTTCTCCTTCTTCTTCTTCTACTACTACTTCTTCTTCTCCTTCTTCTTTTTCTACTACTACTTATTCTTCTTTTTCTACTACTACTTATTCTTCTTTTTCTACTACTACTTATTCTTCTTCTTCTACTACTTCTTCTTCTTCTACTACTACTTCTTCTTCTCCTTCTTCTTTTTCTACTACTACTTATTCTTCTTCTTCTACTACTTCTTCTTCTTCTACTACTACTTCTTCTTCTCCTTCTTCTTTTTCTACTACTACTTATTCTTCTTCTTCTACTACTTCTTCTTCTTCTACTACTACTTCTTCTTCTCCTTCTTCTTTTCTACTACTACTTATTCTTCTTCTTCTACTACTTCTTCTTCTTCTACTACTACTTCTTCTTCTCCTTCTTCTTTTTCTACTACTACTTATTCTTCTTCTTCTACTACTTCTTCTTCTTCTACTACTTCTTCTTCTTCTACTACTACTTCTTCTTCTCCTTCTTCTTTTTCTACTACTACTTATTCTTCTTCTTCTACTACTTCTTCTTCTTCTACTACTACTTCTTCTTCTCCTTCTTCTTTTTCTACTACTACTTATTCTTCTTTTTCTACTACCACTTATTCTTCTTTTTCTACTACTACTTATTCTTCTTCTACTACTACTTCTTCTTCTCCTTCTTCTTCTTCTACTACTACTTCTTCTTCTCCTTCTTCTTTTTCTACTACTACTTATTCTTCTTTTTCTACTACTACTTATTCTTCTTTTTCTACTACTACTTATTCTTCTTCTTCTACTACCACTTATTCTTCTTCTTCTACTACCACTTATTCTTCTTCTACTACTACTTCTTCTTCTCCTTCTTCTTTTTCTACTACTACTTCTTCTTCTTTTTCTACTACCACTTATTCTTCTTCTACTACTACTTCTTCTTCTCCTACTTCTTCTTCTACTACTACTTCTTCTTCTCCTACTTCTTCTTCTACTACTACTTCTTCTTCTCCTACTTCTTCTTCTACTACTACTTCTTCTTCTCCTACTTCTTCTTCTACTACTACTTCTTCTTCTACTACTACTTCTTCTTCTCCTACTTCTTCTTCTACTACTACTTCTTCTTCTCCTACTTCTTCTTCTACTACTACTTCTTCTTCTCCTACTTCTTTTTCTACTACTACTTCTTCTTCTCCTACTTCTTCTTCTACTACTACTTCTTCTTCTCCTACTTCTTCTTCTACTACCACTTATTCTTCTTTTTCTACTACCACTTATTCTTCTTCTACTACTACTTCTTCTTCTCCTACTTCTTCTTCTACTACTACTTCTTCTTCTCCTACTTCTTCTTCTACTACTACTTCTTCTTCTCCTACTTCTTCTTCTACTACTACTTCTTCTTCTCCTACTACTTCTTCTTCTCCTACTTCTTCTTCTACTACTACTTCTTCTTCTCCTACTTCTTCTTCTACTACTACTTCTTCTTCTCCTACTTCTTCTTCTACTACTACTTCTTCTTCTCCTACTTCTTCTTCTACTACTACTTCTTCTTCTCCTACTTCTTTTTCTACTACTACTTCTTCTTCTTCTTTTTCTACTACCACTTATTCTTCTTCTACTACTACTTCTTCTTCTCCTTCTTCTTTTTCTACTACTACTTCTTCTTCTTCTCCTACTTTTTCTTCTTCTCCTACTTCTTTTTCTACTACTACTTATTCTTCTTCTACTACTATTTCTTCTTCTCCTACTTCTTTTTCTACTACTACTTCTTCTTCTTCTCCTACTTCTTCTTCTTCTTCTTCTCCTACTTCTTCTTTTTCTACTACTACTTCTTCTTCCTTCTCCTACTTCTTCTTCTTCTCCTACTTCTTCTTTTTCTACTACTACTTCTTCTTCTACTACTACATCTTCTTCTTCTTCTACTACTACTTCTTCTTCTTCTTTTTTTCTACTACTACTTCTTCTTCTCCTACTTTTTCTTCTTCTTTTTCTACTACTACTGCTTCTTCTTCTTCTTCTTCTTCTTCTGCTGCCACCTTCTATCTCCCAATAGAACATATGCTCTCAAACAAGCCAAGCCATTTGTACGCCAGTTTATGGCTGCTTGTGGTCTGCAGCTCAAGTTTTCTACAGGACAAAGTAACTAGTCTCACACAAACCACTCCTTAGTCTTACAGCCATACATCTCTGCAGTACAGTCCTCACAGTGATGGTGGTTTTCCATTCCCAATTTTGTTGAGCAGACTAGTTCTTGAATGTCACAATAAGTATTCTTTTATTTTGTCTGTTTTTTTTTTAAATTGTTTTCTTTTTCTTGTTTTTTATACAGACTTTTGCCTGATTTCATATAAGATTAGTTGTAACATGTTAATTTATAGAAGATACGTTGTAAACTGCTAATTTATAGACGATTTGTTGTAAAATAATAATTTATAGATTTAAACAGTGGTTCTCAACCTTTTTGGCCCATTCCCCCCTTCACCATATTTTTAGAACTCCATTCCCCCCCCCCCCCCCCCCCTTCCTATCAAAATTTGGCCCGTTCCCCCCTTCACCGCATTTTCAGAACATTCATTCCCCCCCCCCCCCCCTTTCATATTTCCTATCTAAAAATCCCCTCACCCCTACACAGTATACGTAAAAGTGGAAGGCAAATGTAATAGCATATACTAAAACAAGTCTAGACATCCACATAAAACATGATTTGTGGGTCTACTTACTTTATAAAATGAATTTTAGAAGGATGAGACATACATAACTGTAAAGTATGAAGGGAAAAACTATGTCAAGTAATCAGTTCTTGTATTAACACGATCTTGAAATGGTCTTCATTCCCCCCCTGGAAACCCTGAAATTCCCCCCTGGGGGGGAATTCCCCACCGGTTGAGAACCACTGTTATAGAAGATTAGTTGTAAAATGAAAATTTATAGAAGACTAGTTGTGAAATGTTAATTTACAGAAGATTTGTTATAAAATGATAATTTATAGATTAGTTGTAAAATGCTAATTTATACAAGATTTCTTGTAAAATGATAATTTATACGAGATTAGTTGTAAAATGCTGCACAAACAGCAGACGGCTGCATGCAGTCTATCACAATGAGAATACACTTTCTGCCTCTATTCCATTAGAAAAGACTTCACTGTCTGTCATCATAAGTGGCAGAAGCACAGAAGCTAGCCTGCTGACCCTATAGACCAGTGGTCATGTTCTAAAATCCCCATTGAGCTGCGCATATTTATTCATTGACCATGGCTCCCAAATCAACCCAGCCAAAAAAAATGGATGCCAAGAAATGTTCACGGAAGTAATGGAGCCAGTAATTGGTTGTAATTAAGCGTTGTGGTAAATGTTCCCAAGGTGGTCAGAGGAAACACTTTAAAGACACTCTGAAGATCAAAAAGCTTTTGGAATTAATCACGATACTTGGCCAAAGATCAAAATTTGTGGCATACATCAATTCGCAAGGGTTTAGTTACTTGTGAAGCAAACGGGACTGCAAGAGCTGTGAACAAAGGCTGGACATAAAAACCACTACAGGAGATCCTCCTCCTGGAACGTCAAGCATTCTTTGCCCACATTGTCAAAGAACATTTCGTGCCAAAAAAGGTCTTACCAGCCATCTTGAACTCACGACTCCATACTTTCAAATCCACTGGATGAAATGACTGGTCATCATCATTCTTGATGGACAAACACCAATTGGTCACATCACCCATTGAGTGCCAATTCGTCTAAAACTATAAGGCTAGCACCATAGATTCAATATGCCTCACTGTGTGAAAAAGTGTCCCTGACCTTTTAACTGAGAATAATAAAAACCAACCTACTGATTCTCTCTCTTTAAATTTTGACTTACTTTTTCTGTGATACTAAAACTTGTCCTTACTTTTTAACAGAGAATAATAAAAACCAACCTACTGATTCTCTCTCATTAAATTTTGACTTACTTTTTCTGTGATACTAAAACTCAAGAGAAATAAATGATTAAAAACAGAAATAAAATGAACACACACTCTGGCTTCTGAATGTAGTATGTTGATCTGGGTCACAGAATCATTGTTTTTGGTAGATGATGGTGAGATCTGCTTCATGCTGGTTGAAACCGGTGATGGAGCGCCCTGAGCTGGTCTAAGCAGTTGGTTACGGAATAAACCAGTAGCTTTGAGACCAGCATCGTCTGAAGGATCATTAACTGTGGATTACAGGGCAGTTAAAAGAGTATGAGTAATGGAGAGGATAATAATGAGTCTGATTGGTTATTTTTTTACTTTCTTCAATTACGTACATATCTTAAACTCTTGCTTGGTCATCATGTATTTTAATCGCCATCGAGGCAGATTTTTAAAATAAATCCAGGAGCCTCCCAGGTTGGCCCAACTTAACATGAGTAGCAGGAATTTTTTTTGCTTTGAACTCAAGCGTAGTCCATACACAAAACTTCTAGTAGTGCTGGACTGAATTTTGTGTGTGATTAGCTTTCCCTATTAACAGTGTCCCTCGCCATCAGACAAACCCACTCCGACTTCAGAGATACTTGTATTTTATGCCCCAAGTCAAGAAAGAGAGATCAACATGTTAGTCTCACTGTTTGCTGTAGGGACCCCTTATCTCAGCATCAGCACACTGGATGTTTAAGAACACATGTTCTTATCCATTCTGCCATGCTGACCTCAGTACCAGAAAATGATCTGGGAAGATGGAAAAAAAAAAGTCTCCATAGCAAGAACCTACTCTGTGTATGTGCCATGACCATCACATATTTTTAGGCCTGAGCCAGTGGCGGGAATAGTTGGCCAGTTTTTCTTTTGTGTAGCGAGTGGCAAGCACAAGCATTGAACCCTGGTCTGACAGTGCTCATGCCATGGTCAGCATATCATCATAACCATTTCTCCAACGCGCCGGCTTGGGATAGGAAAGGACAGGCGGCCATTTTTAAACTGTCCATATCACCAATCAAGTACTGATTGATCTGTAACAATCTGGGGCTACGCCATATACCAAAAATACCTTAAGGCTTGTAAAAATGCCCTTTGAATTTTTATTAAATATTTTTAAAACTTTTCCAAAACGGACTGAAGAAAACATACCTCTGTGAGAAAAAAGGGAGACAATCAAAGTGCTTCAGGCATAAATAAGGAGAAGTATCTTGTTAAAGAAAGGTGCTGGAGGGAAAGGCAGAGAGCAAGTTTACAAGAGGTAGGTGGTTTCACATATGGGTGGACAATAGGTAGATGGTGTTACATGTGGGTGGACAATAGGTAGATGGTGATACATGTGGGTGGATATTAGGCAGATGGTGTTACATGTGGGTGGACTGTTGTAGGCCTAAGTGCACTGAGAGATGGTGTTACATTATGTGAGTGGACAATAGGTAGATGGTGTTATATATGGGTGGACAATAGGTAGATGGTATACTATTACATGTGGGTGGACAATATGTAGATGGTGTTATATATGTGTGGACAATAGGTAGATGGTGTTACATGTGGGTGGATAGAAGGTAGATGGTTTTACATGTGGGTGGACAATAGGTAGATGGTGTTACATGTGGGTGGACAATAGGTAGATGGTGCTATATGTGGGTGGACTGTAGGAGGCCAAAGTGCACTGGGTAGATGGAATTGCATGTGGGTGGACTATAGAAGGCCTAAGTGTACTGTGAGGACACATTATAACTCACTGTCAGTGTGGAGATCACAATGATGAACAAGGTTCTTCTGCAGTGTTGTGGCTATACTGATAAAGGCTCAGAGTAGTTTAGTGGATAGGGCACTGGGTTACATATACTGATAAACCAAGGACCATCAGGATTGCTTATACTGATACACCAAAGGGATCATGAATAGCATGGTGGCAAGTGCACTGTGTATTACTTATATGGATACACTAAGGGGTCATGAATGGTGGATAATGCACTGTATTAATTATATGGATACACTAAGGGATCGTGAATGGTGGATAATGCACTTGTATTACTTATATGGATACACTAAGGGGTCACGAATGGGTCTAGTGGATACTTACACCAATACACTACACAAAGAGATCATATATAG
Organism: Cepaea nemoralis; assembly: GCA_014155875.1. NCBI lineage: Eukaryota > Metazoa > Mollusca > Gastropoda > Stylommatophora > Helicidae > Cepaea > Cepaea nemoralis. The sequence continues at coordinate 328,842 of JACEFZ010023643.1, forward strand.
TTTGGTGGTGGATAATGCACTAGATCTCTTATATTGATACATCATGGGGCCGTGAATTGCTTGGTGGATAGAGCACTGGATTACCAACTCACTTTTTCAGGTTCAGTTTCCAGCTGAGAAGGTTTAGGTTGGAATGTTGTTTGTTATGGATCACCTACGTTGGACATTGATGTTGTGCACCTCCAACAAATATTGCAAGATTTAGGTAGAGCTTAGACACAATTTAACACCAACACAAAACATGATGATGAAAATGCAACAGTATCTGCTTAAAGATAGATTTTAGTACCTGACAGTGGCTGTCCTGTGCCAGAGAGATGCTGAAACTGGTCAAATCTTCTCTTGGCCTCCATCCTGCTTTGTGATACATCTGTCTCATCCATACGGTTACTGAGGGGACCTCCATGCTCTTTTGACATGTCATTAACTGTTGATGAAATGAAACATCATGACTGCTCAAAAAATTGCACTGAAGCTCACAAAAATGCATATGGGAATGTCCTGAGTGCAGTGATGTCAATTTTTAGCTTAATCGACTCCGAAATATAGGAATAGGTTCACAGTATACTCCAAAATGAAATTGAACAAAAATCTGACATTAAAAAATATGTATGTATTTTCTAATCCAACATAATGCTTCATCAAATTATCATTATTGCTTAAAAGCAATAATTAAATAGACAAAGAAAAGCAGAGCATCAAAACAGAAGAATTACTAACAGTAGTGGAAATAAATAATATGATATACACATTTGGAAGTAAAGAGTTGGAGCCATACGAGATAGGGAGACAGAGACAGTGATTTGTACAAAACAAGAAGAGAGACAGAGAAGAAATAATAAATCAGTTTGCACAAACCAGAAAGAAAGAAGAAAACAAACAAATGAATGAGCAAACAAACTTTATTTTCAAAGGGTCATTGTTTTTTTTTGGGCACTCACTCACCTTAAACTTGAGTGTAGTTCATACACACTACTTCTAGTAGTGCTGGACTGAATGTTGTGTGTGGATTAGCTTTTCCTATTACTCCGAATTCAGAGGTACTTGTAATTTACGTCCCCAAGTCAAGGATGAGAAATCAACATTTTAGTCCAACTGTCCGGTCTAGGGGTTGAACCCATTACCTTGGCAACAGGGTGCTGGATGTTTAAGAACACATGTTCTTATCCATTCGGCCACGCTGACCTCTGGCCATAAATTGGGCAGGCAGGCCAGTCTTACATTTGGCCATTCCAATCACCCATCTTTTCCACATCAATTATATGTTACATATTTTTTTTCCCGCGTTTCCATCCTGTTCAGGATATTGCGGTCAACACCAGCATCTTTCAGCTGTATGTTGATTCCTAGGCTAGATTACGCTCATCAGCACGCCACGACTTTCTGAGCGACTGGCTCCATACTCTCATAAGTCACTGGCGCGACTCGAACCACTTCTAATTCTCGTGCGCTCACGTCAACCATGAGAGTATTCGGGGTTAACGGAGAAAGCTGCTAACCCCTCGGCCAGGGAGCCGGCAAATGTTACATATACATAGAGAAAAAACATGGTAATATTAATGCTGTGAACATAAACAATGCATACCAAAATATTATGAGAGCCAGACAGACAGACAGGCAGGCAGACAGACAGACAGACAGACAGACAGACTCACACCCACCAACTCACACACATCCATCTTTGATCATTTACAAACACTCACACAATCATGCATGCACACAATCACACACTCCCTCACACACAAACACCCACATAAACACAGACAGACAGACTCACACCCACCAACTCACACACATCCATCTTTGATCATTTACAAACACTCACACAATCATGCATGCACACAATCACACACTCCCTCACACACAAACACCCACATAAACACACACCCACCCACACACACAGACATACCAACACACATACACAGCAGAATACAAGACACACAGACTCCCTCACACACGTACACCCACATAATCACACACCCACACACACTCCCTCACACACAGAATATATAAACACACACAGCAGAATACAAAACACACAGACTCCCTCACACACACATACACCCACATAATCACACACCCACACACACTCACACACAGAATATACACACACACACACAGCAGAATACAAAGCAGGCACACAAACTCCCTCTCACACACATACACCCTCATAATCACACACACACACACTCCCTCACACACCGCAGAATATAAAGCAGACACACAGACTTCCTCACACATACACCCACAATCACGCACCCAAACATCTCCCTCACACATAGACATACCCACACATACAGCATAATACAAAGCAGACACACAGAGATGTGTTTCCCATCTCCACCATTTTTAGTGATCAATGTTTGACATGTGTCAATTCCAGAATGAGTCATGAACAGAACTGTGCCCCTCAAGTCTTTCATTGGCATTCCATAATTTGCCTCATGGGGATTTCTCCATTAGGCCAGATTTATATTCTGTCTAGCCAATTCTAGGCAGTTTACAGGACGTGCTCTGGGTTTGCTTTGGTGCTTCACAGCGGCAAAATCCTTGAAGTATGACTCTCTTCACTCCACTCTCCATGACTTCTTTCCACATCTATCTATCTGCCTCTTACCAATATTCCAGTTGGGGACAGGTATTTTGCTGTCCATTTCTAAATTGTTCTATTCGGTACACTTTCTTTATCCCAGCATTGTTCCAGTAAGTGTAGTATTTGGAAACAAAACTGATCGTGTCACATCACTATACTACAGAAGTTAGCTGATATGCTCATTTATATTTCATATTCACTTTTGTATTAACAAACGACTTGTCACATGATAATACTTCCAAGGTTAACTAATATGTTTATTTATATTTCATATTCAGCTTTTTACTAAGAAACTGGGGTTACATACAAAATTCACAATCCTGCATATTGGGTTTGAAACACAGCTGCTGGTGAGTTGGAAGCAGACTGCCTTGTGTTGATTTTCATGCAATGGTATGAGTACCAATCATTCAGGAAGCAATAGCGAACTACTGAAAGTAAACTTGCCAAGAAATCACAAACAGCAAAAAAATGCTGGGGTTGACTGTGACGTCATGTAAAGGATACACAACTGACTTGTTATTTTATTTGTTTCAAGTGATCTTGTCAAATTACCACATTTCTTAAATTAGCAAATCTGTTTATTAATATTTCACATTCACTTTTTTAATTAACACAATTCTTACTTGTTTCTAGAATATCTGCCGGCAGTTCACTTGAAGAATTATCAAAATCTAGAGCCTGTAACTGTGACTGCTGTTGCTGCTGTTGCTTCTCTGACCTCGCGCTGCAGATGTTGCGCAGTTCCTGCTTCACATACTGGGAGGTGGAAGAACCTGAACCACCTACGCCCAAGTCATTTGAAAGGTTCTTGCTGAAATATAAAAATAACACAGTAAGTAACGCAGCATCTTGCTGCTATGAGGCAGGTAATAAAGCTACAGGAAGTAACAATGACTTTTTTCTGTAACAGTAATTAAGTAAAAGAACTCTTTGCTACAATACAGACTTCTTCTTCTTTTCGTTTGCTGGAATCAGCCTATATCTGCAATTGTGTGAACTGCACTATCTTCTGCAGATCCTGCAGGCTTCTGTAGAATCTGGCATCTAGGCTTGCTTTATCTGGTCACAGAACAGATCTCTGTGAGCTGTATTTGGTACAAGGTTGTAGTAGGTGTCTTGCAGTTTGAGGGGACAATATAATCAGTAATAAAGGCTGTTGCCTGAATACAGCAACACAGTTACAACATGATAAGGATCATTGCTGTTTGTTATAGTGTAGTCAATTAAAAGTCTATGCTACAGTATAATAAGTTATGAATATCTTACCTAAAATATGATTAGTAATGATTATATTACCTAAAATGCAATAAGTTATGAGTATCTTACCTAAAATACATTAAGTTATGAATATCTTACCTAAAATGCAATAAGTAATGAAAATCTTACCCACAATACAATAAGTAATGAATATCTTACCTGAAATACAGTAAGTTATGAATATATTACCTAATATACGATAAGTAATCAATGTTTTACCTAAAATACAATAAGTAATGAATGTTTCACCTAAAATTTAAAAAAAAGTAATGAATATCAGCCGGTCTCCATGGCCAAAGGCTTGCTTAGTCATGTTATGCCATCTCACTCAATCACCAGAGTCGTGGATCAGCTCTTTGTTTCTGTCTTGACCATGCCATGTGGCCAAGCCATCCAGGTATTTACTTCTCGGTCTTCCCCTTGGTCTCTTCCCTTCGATCTTGCCAGTCGTCACCAAGTTCTCCAAGTCATTTCTTCTTACAACATGCCCAAAAATTTTTGACTGTCTACGTCTAATGACTCTAATCAGTTTACGATCTTCATTTGTTTCTTGAAGGACTTGTTCATTGGTCTTTCTGGCTGCCCATGGTATTCTTTGCATTTTCCTCAGAAACCACATTTCCACAGCCATCAGATGCTTTTCAGCTTTTTCAGACTTCTGTACAGTAAGAACATTTGTGCAAAATGTGTGGGCTAATATGTCTAAGTTCTCTACATAATAAAACACATGAAATGGGATCAATAAAACATGGAGTAAAAACAAAAGATCAAGGAACAAAATTTTAATTTTCTGCATACTAAAATATGTGAAATATGAAATAATAAACTATAGAGTAAAAACAAAAGACTGAGGAACAAACTCTAAAAGTTCTCTACATATTAAAATATGTGAAATATAAAATAATAAAACATGGAGTAAAAACAAAAGGTTGAGGAACAAAACCAAAAAACAACAAAAGAACTTAGAGACACATACCTCTCCATTGAGCTTAGTGTAGCATCAAAAAACTGCAAATCAAAGTCATGCAGGGAATTTGCAGTCGACTGGGCCATGTTACCGCCTGGACTGAAGGAAGAAATACTTTGTGGTCCACCTTGAAATGAACCAGGTCCCCCAGGCATACCAACAGCCTGACCTCCATACCCAGCGGACACATGGTTATACTGAGGGCTCACCTTGAAAAAAAACCATTGAAGTGAATCAATTGATTACAATGTAACAAAAAACAAAAAGAGGTTTCAAAGACAAAACAAGATATTAACTGACATTCTTTAACAATGCCACATTACTTTTTCTCATCATGAAATAAACAGTGTCATACGCCATTTTCTCATCATTAAATAAATAATGTCTTACAACACTTTCTAATCATTAAATAACCAATGCCACACAACACTTCTTCAATGCTCTTCAAAGACTAAAACAACTGAATAAATTATGGAGCGAGACAGATAGAACTACAAAAATTAGATTTTTAAGAGCATGCATCTTTCCCATTGCAACATATGCCTGTGAGACCTGGACACTTACTAAACAAGCTGAACAGCGCATAAATACCTTTGAATACAAATGTTATAGATGGGTTCTAAGAATATCTTGGATAAATATAAGACCAAATGCATCCATACTTCAAAAGCTAAATATTGAAGAGGGTTGATAAAACAAAGAAAATTGAAATTTTTTGGTCACTTGAAAAGTCTTGAAAGTTTGGAGAGAATAATAATGGAGGGATATATGCCTGGGAAGAGAGGAAGAGGAAGGCCAAAGAGAAGATGGGTGCAGGATGTGGCGGATGATCTCCAGATGGGTGTATTGGATGCGGGACATCTTGTTTGTGATCGAGAAGTTTTCTGGAAGGAGTTATGGGAGCGAGGTTCTGCAAAGGACATGCTACTGAATGAATGAATGAATGAATGAATGAATGAATGAATGAATGAATGAATGAATGAATGAATGAATACAACACTTTCTCATCATTAACTAAACAATGCCATACAACCCTTTCTCATCATTAAATAAACAATGTCATACAACACTTTCTCATCATTAAAACACAAATGCCATACAACACTTTCTCATCATTAGATAAACAATGTCATATAAAACTTTCTCATCATTAACTAAACAATGTCATATAGCACTTTCTCATTAAATAAACAATGTCATATAGCAATTTCTCATTAAATAAGCAATATCATATAGCACTTTCTCATTATTGTGGAATGTTGAGGACATTGGGAAGAAGAGATGATGAGGTTAGGATCTAGCACCCACACTTACCTAGAACAGGGGTGGCCAACATGAGGTCCGCGGGCCGCATGCGGGCCACCGGGAGTTATGTTGCAGCCCGCGAAGTGGGAAGCGATGATGTGGTCAAGGCTGTAGCACGCTTGCTAGCTTAATTTAATTTTTTTTTTTAAATTAGGTGCGTGGCCCGGCAGGAAATATTATTTCTGAAATTTGGCCCGCCTGCTAAAAAGATTGGCCACCCCTGACCTAGAATATGTGACAACCTAACACTTCATATCACAGTGGCAGTATCTGCTGTGGGACTTCTTTTACTTTCACCTTTACACCTGCAAGCAATTTAACTACCTTTACTTTTACATTCACACCTGCAAGCAAATTCACTACCTTTACTTTTACACCTGCAAGCAATTCAACTACCTTTACTTTCACATTCACACCTGCAAGCAATTCAACTACCTTTACTTTTACATTTACACCTGCAAGCAATTCTACTACCTTTACTTTCACATTCACACCTGCAGCCAATTAAACTACCTTTACTTATGCATTTACGCCTGCAGACAATTCAACTACCTTTAGTTTCACATTTAACACCTTCAGGAAATTCAACTACCATGTACTTTCACATTTAACACCTTCAGGCAATTCAACTATCTTTACTTTTACATTTATACCTGCAGACAATTTAACTACCTTTAATTTTACATTTAACACCTGCAGGCAATTCAAACACATTTGTCTTCTGATATTCTTTTAGTGGTTATGTCACACTTTCATTCTCAGCTGCCCCACTAAGTTAACTTCCTTACCTGGATACCTCCTTGCTGAGCCTGTCTCATGCCTGCACTAGGAGACATCACTGCTTGGGGGGAAATGAGCAGAGGATCTGTGGGACTAGTACCAAATGGGCTGTGTGGAGTTCTGGGTGATCCAAGACCTGAGGAAGCCAGATACAGGCAATCACATGTAGGCTTAGTAGAGGTGACCACTACATAAAGGTAATCTCTAAGCAGAAGTAATCACCAAGTAGAGGTAATCACTATATAAAGGTAATCTCTAAGAAGAGGTAATCACCAAGTAAATGTAATCACTATATAAAGGTAATCCATATGCAGAGGTAATCACCAAGTAGAGGTAATGACTACATAAAGTTAATCTCTAAGCAGAGGTAATCACTTAGTAGAGGTAATGACTACATAAAGTTAATCTCTAAGCAGAGGTAATCATATAGTAGAGGTAATCACTACATAAAGTTAATCACTAAGCAGAGGTAATCACCAAGTAGAGGTAATCACTACAAAAAGTTAATCTCTAAGCAGAGGTAATCACTTAGTAGAGGTAATCACTACATAAAGTTAATCTTAAAGAGAGGTAATCACCAAGTACAGGTAATCACAATAAAAAGTTAATCTCTAAGAAGAGGTAATCATCAAGTAGAGGTAATCACTATATAAAGGTAATCCATATGCAGAGGTAATCACCAAGTAGAGGTAATGACTACATAAAGTTAATCTCTAAGCAGAGGTAATCACTTAGTAGAGGTAATGACTACATAAAGTTAATCTCTAAGCAGAGGTAATCATATAGTAGAGGTAATCACTACATAAAGTTAATCACTAAGCAGAGGTAATCACCAAGTAGAGGTAATCACTACAAAAAGTTAATCTCTAAGCAGAGGTAATCACTTAGTAGAGGTAATCACTACATAAATTTAATCACTAAGCAGAGGTAATCACCAAGTAGAGGTAATCACTACAAAAAGTTAATCTCTAAGCAGAGGTAATCACTAAGTAGAGGTAATCACTTAGCAGAGGTAATCATTAAGTAGAGGTAATCACTAAGTGCCGGCTCCATGGCGAAGGGTTATGGGCTGTTCGAAATCCCACATACCCACGTTTGAAACACAGCTGCGGGCGATTTGGTAGCAGGCAGCCCTGAGTTGGTTTTTTTACTAAATGGTAGAGTTGCCGGTCGTTCAGAAAGCAATGGCAAACTACTGAACATAAACATGCCAAGAAATCACAACAGCAAAAAGTACTGATGTTGACTGCGACATCCTGTAAAGGATATGCAACAAACAAACAATCACTAAGTAGAGGTAATCAGTTAGCAGAGGTAATCACTTAGCAGAGGTAATCACTAAATAGAGGTAATCATTAAGTAGAGGTAATCCATTAGCAGTGGTAATCACTAAGCAGAGGTAATCATTAAGTAGAGTCATGATTACCTCTACTACGAAGTTACACTTAGTTGAAGAAATCACTTAGTGGAGATAATCACATAACAGAGGTAATCACACAATAGAGGTAGTCACTCAGTAGAGGTAGTCACTCAGTAGAGATAATCACTAACTAGAGGCAATCACTTACTAGAGGCAATCACTTATTAGAGGTAATTAACTAAGCAGAGGTAATCTCTTAGTAGAATGCTGCTCTTACAAACAGAAATACATTTTGAGACAGACTATTCAACAAACTTGCCATGTTCAAAGCAATCTGTAATCTATTATCATTTGGACAGGTGTTTAAAAAATTTCTTTTTGCATCTTAAAATGATGTTGATTTATTTGGTTGTTTCGGGATTTGAAATTTAAATATTGAGCACAACCCACCACTGGCAACGCTGATCGTATTCTGGTATGAACCTAAGGCCTATCCACGTAGTGCTTCCATATTGATGTGGATGGGCCTTAGATTCATACCAGAATATGATCAGCGTTGCCAGTGGTGGGTTGTGCTCAATATTTAAAATGATGTGTTTGTAACGTCTTCTTATTGTTTCTTCTGTTTCCCTTCATCTCCCAATGGAGCAAAGAATCTCAACCATTTCACACCAAAACCTCTGTTAACTTGTTGTTCATGAAAAGCTGGGTTTTTCAGCTAAGGTTTTCTATTGGATAAGGTAGTCAGTCTCTCACCATCCCTCCTTGTGGCATGGAAGGTAGGTTACATTGTTACAGAGCATAATTTATAATCAGTTTGCCTTTTTTCAGTCAGATAATATTGCCAATTGTAGCAAGTTTTCAAAATATCATCCTCTAGTTTGCTCTTCACAAACAGTGCTTTCATCATAACCTGTCAGATCATACCCCGTCGGATCACAACCCACCAAAAAGATTCTCACTTCCAATTTGTCATGCCTCATGCATTTTCATTCTAAAGTGTCTGTAATGTCTTCATGTCCACTGTCGTCTTTTTTTTACCCTTGTGTCTTCTTCTGCTTGCTTGCTTGTGTTCGCTGGCTGTAATATCCAGCGCGAAGTCCTGTATGTTGGATAAAGACATCCTGTTGTCCATCATCAATGTGATGTCATACAGGACCTGATGTTTGCGTGAGTATCCAGTTGTCCCATGTCTGGCTTATTGGTGTGCAGACTGGTGGTTCCTCGCCGTGCAGGCAGACACTCTCCGACTTCGGAGGAATCGGCTATCCTACTGACTTTAGCCAGGACCCGAAGGGACCTGTTGCCCAGGACGCTCGGCGAGGACGTGTCAATAGGTCTTGGCCAGTATAGAACACAGCCCTGGTGCCTTGGAAAACACCTCTGCGTCCTGAGTCTTCTTCTAAGAACCTTGCCTTCATATACTGTTCTTTTTGCAGCACTGTGATGTTTGAAACAGCCAAAGCATTTTACTTTTCAATATATACAGGGCAGGCCAAAAAAAATGAGAACATCGTGTAAAAAGTAATATAATTACATCAAAATTTGTTTAACTGTAAGCATAATAGCTTACATTGTTTACTCATTTACTTAATTACTTATTTAGCTATACTGATGTCTTTATTTCGACAATTTCCGAGCGCCATCTTTGGTTTTTAATATGCCAATTGTGTCAAAATCAGCAGATTTAAATTTTTTTAACAAGAATGACAAAAATTACAGCAGAAGACCATATTCTGATTAAACATTTGCGAATTGAAAACAGTGGGGTGCTAGGAGAATGACCAATGAGTTTCCAAACAAAGCCTGGAGCATAGCTAGTGTCAGTCGGGTTATCAATAAAATTGACAACGACGGTACAACAGAACGTAAACCCGGAAGTGGTAGACCAAAATCTGCCAGAACACAACAGAATATTGAATGGGTGAGTGGACTGATCTGCAGTCAAGATTATGATCCTCACAGTCACAAAAGTCTCTGCAGGAAATAGAAAGAGAAACTGGTATACCACGGTCATTGGTTCGACATATTGTTAAGCAAGATTTACAACTCAAAATGTAAAAGCGTGTGATCGGGCAGAAGCTCAATGAAAATGTCAAATTGAAACGCTTGCAACGCAGTCGGCAGCTACTTGAGCGGTTTCCTAATGAGAGAAGTGTACGAAGCATCTGGTTTACAGACGAAAAGACATTCACCGTTGCCACTCCAGTTAATTCTCAAAATGACCGTGTTTATTCCGTTGACACAAAGAAAATACAAGTTTAGGAAAGTCGACTTATACAAGAACGTGACCATTTCAGCCATGGTATAATGGTATCAGTTGGTGTGTCTCGAATGGGGAAAACTAGTATTGTGTTCGTTGAACCAGGCGCCAAAGTAAACAGTGAATACTATTGTGAACATGTTCTGAGACAAGGTTTGCTGCCTGTAATTCAAGCGACATGTGGTCGCCATAACTGGACATTTTACAACAAGACGCTGCTCCATCTCACACAGCCATAAATACGATCAACTTTCTTCATCAGGAGAATGTTAACTTCATCGAGCCAGACATGTGGCCACTGAACAGTCCTAATTTAAACCCAGTAGATTATGCCATATGGGGTGCTTTGCAAGAAAAAGTCTACCTTCGGCGAAAATTTACCACAGTTGAGCAGCTCAAGTTGGCAATAATTGAAGAATGGAGAAATCTGGGGCAGAGCTTTATTGACAGTAGCATAAACAAGTGGCGTAGATGCTTAGAAAAACTTGTTGAGAAGCAAGGAACATGATTTCTGATTAGCTAAATACTTGGCAAACAAAATTACATGAAAGAATCTAATTAAATTAGTAATATTTTTAAATAAGTCGTATGCTATACAAGATGTTCTCACTTTTTTTGGCCCACCCTGTATGTAGCTGAAATTTGCACGGATGATGACATGCATGGGTCATGATAAATTTATGAAATTTTCCTCTTTCTTTTATGCCTTTAAGACCCCCAGTGGAGTATTGGTCCATTACAACACCCTTTGTGGAATGTTCTCTGGTTTTTCTCTGCGGTGTGAGGAAGCCAGTTTCCAAATAAATTCTCTGTAGTCGCTTTTTATGACATACACAGGAGGTGTTATTATTCTTTACCTTTCCTTTGGGGCCCCAAAAACACACACGTGAATTGATCAAAAAAGTAACAGTTGAGTTCTCACCTGTGGGCATTCTCTGCATCATCCTGGCCTGCTGAAACATAGCCTGGCCTCCTTGCTGCTGCTGCTGCTGCTGCTGCTGCTGCTGCTGCCGCTGTTGTGATGCTTGAGGTGAAAACAGGCCAGAGAGTTGTCCAGCCCCACCTACATTAGCAGGCATGCCAGAGTTACCAAACTGACCGCCGTCTGCAAACTGGAATCGTGCCTGCTGCTGTTGTTGTTGTTGCTGCTGCTGTTGTTGCTGTTGTTGTTGTTGCTGCTGCTGCTGTTGTTGTTGTTGTTGTTGTGTGCTGGGGCTTGGTAAGGAGTTGCCTGATAATGATCGCTGTCTGTTCATGTTGGGGGAAAACTGGTTGCCCTAGAAATAGATTTGCATCTTTTCTGAAGTAATGATTGTAGTTTAGTCAAGTAATTTTGTAGAGAAAGATGGGTGGGAAAGGTTTGAGAGGGAGGGAAGGAGAAGAAGAAGAAGGGAAAAAAGGAAGAGTAAAGGGAGGGAAGGAGAACGGGAAGGAGATAAATAAAGAAGAGGATTGAGAGGTGGAGAGGATGGTGTAGGAGTATAAATAGCAAGCAAGTTACAGAGCAATCAGCATATATACTTTCAACGAGGCTGAACACCTAGAAATTTCTTTAAAGTGCAGTAAACAGGCAATATTTCAGATTAATGTCATTTTCATGTGTATATTTAGTAGTATGTGTTTCTATGGCCAGGTATTGTTACACAAGTTACAAATAATTACACAATGTGTGCAACTAAGTAAAGTAATATTAGATTTGGGAGACACATATAATGATAACAAGTTAACTAACTATTGCAACCTCAGTCAAAACTTCACATTTGTTACTACTCACTCAGAACAAATATATAACTTAAGAACCATTCATGCAGAATAAAAGTATAAATACAAGTAAAACAACTGATTCAGAATCAAGAGAGTAACAGCAAAATTATTAATTCAGAATGAAACCAATATAATTTGAAATTAAACAGAATCCAATATCTTGTTAAAACTATTTGTATTATCTGGGCAAAAGTGTAACTTTAAAATGATTTCTACAAAAACAAAAATGTTACTTTTTAAGTCTTAAAGGTTATGAGGATTTCATGTAGGAATTTCCTCTCTCATTTTTAATTTACTGTTGAAGAATAAGGGTTAATGATTTCCATGCTTTTGAAAACTATACTGACATTATAAGTGGTAATAAACAGAAGCTATATTCAATGGACTCTGACTGAGCAGTAAGATTATCAAATTGCTCTCCTAACCCATACAAGACATCAGATGCAAGATAAACTAATTGCATTTGATGGAATATCAAAACAATTAGGTCTAACAATTCGTAGCGGAAAGACAAAGATAATGAGAATAAATCAAGCAAATGATAATCCAATTTCCTTTAGTTAAACTTAACTTCAGGAGATGTATTCCTGCACCTATTTAGGCAGCAATGTAGACAAAAGATGAAGGAACAGATCATGATGTTAACATAAGAATAAAAATGGCTAGAGGAGCCTCCATTGCACTAGAAAATGTAGGGAAGTGTAAAGAAATTAAATTTAGCACCAAACTTAGAACATTTAACTCTAACATCAAATCAATGCAGCTGTTGGACAAAAGACAATATTCATAATGGAAGAGAGGATGGACTATGCCATGCCAACTAGATCTTTTGTCCTTTGGAAATACCATGAAGGTAGAGAAGATGGACACCACCAAGATGGTCTACTTGTTCTTTGGAGATATGATGATAGAATTAAAGACGCTTTGGCCATGAAAAATCATGAAGTGGGGAACCGGAAAAAGATCAGAAGTATTTCTGGCAGGTCATGATGACAGCAACATTCTGCATATGACCTGTTTCATTAAGACAACAATGACTATTAGTAAATTTTCTTGGTCTAGTTTTGTAAAGGCAATTATTATTTCCAGGCATTTATCATCCATTATATATTTAATTGATTCAGTGCCAAAGGATAATATATTGACAAATGTGGCCTTAAATTTGGACTAAAAGGCGATATATTGCCATACTAAGTCATAGTGATTGTTATTTTGTTTTGCGGTCTCTTCCACAATTTTAATGCTCAGTAAATGGAAATTTATATTACAGTACTTGTTCATTTGATTGTGCACGATGTTTGGTCTAAACCTATTTTTTTGTTTGGCACTGAATCAGCTAAAATAAGCAAACAATGTCAGCAATTCTGAACATCACATGTAACCTAAGAAAATAACACAAGACTACAAAGAACTAAACAATAATTAACCAAATAAGATAATTTACTGCATAAAACTACGGGAGCCATGGTAAAGCAACTGCTAGCATGTGTGCCTACTGGTCCGATGATCATGTGTTCAAATCCACATCAAGTGGGTTTTTTTTTTAATTGACCTGGACTCCAAGATAACCAGAGCTAAAATGAGCTCGGGGAAATGTTCTGTGAAGTAACTGTGACCAGCGTAATACTAAACTTACCATACATCAAGTGCCAATTGATCTATAAAGACATAGGGCTAAAACCATGTACCTAACATGTCTCAAGGCATTATAAAGGTTCTTAGCATTGCACTTTTTACCGTATACCTAATATGCCTCGAGGTGTGGAGAAGGTTTTTTTTAACTTTAATTTTATTTTACTTCGTTACTTTACTTTACTTGGGAGTCTCTGTGGCGAAGTGGTTAAGCCGTTTGACTCGTGCTCTGAAGGTTGTGGGTTCGATTCCGGGCCGCGTCCTTCGGTTTACGAGTTAAATGTTTCGGAGACTCCTGTGGGTCGTCGCTAAAAGCTACGGAGTTCGTGCTTTGTGTGACGCTTTCCGTGCTGCGGAAAGAGACTGAGCCATATGGGATAAAACCCGGTGCAATGAAGTCGACCCTGTCGACTTTTAAGCGACTTTTTTTAAAAACTTTACTTTACTTCTTTACTTTACTTTACTTCTTTACTTTACTTTATGAGGAGCTGCTGGCCAAGTGGCTAGATCAACGGGTTCTCCTTCAGAAGACCTGGGTTTGAATCTTCGGCAAGGAAGGCCCCCTGTCCTACAACGCAAGGTACTATAGGCAGTAGATGACATTTTTTGACTTTACTTTACTTTACTTTACACAACACCAAAAATAAACAAATTACCTGTTGCATTCCAAGTTGGTCGGGATGACCCTGGGACCGGATGCTCCAGGCTCCCCCAGAGCCCGGCTGTGGGGAAAAGTGCGGGGACAGTTGGCTAGCTTGAGGTGAGGGGCCAGGGAAGCGGGGGGACATGGGCCCAGGCATGCCTTGACCTCTCTACCATCAGAAAACAAGGTAAGGCAAGCAACCGAACAGTGGTAAGCAATGGGAAATGTGGGAGTGTGGTGGAAGTGGAATGAAAGGAAAACAACAAAGTAAGCACACAAATAAGTGAGAACAAAACAAAATAATTCTAACTACTTCTAAAAAGCATCTAATAACAAAGTTGTAATGACATTTTAAAACATGATAAGAGAATATTTTGTGAACATTTCTACTTTTAAAAAGCAACTAATAACAAGTTGTAATGACATTTTAAAACATGACAAGAGAATATTTTGTGAAAATTTCAAGCAAGATAGGTATCTATGCATCTTCATAAATAAAAGCAAGCCCTCCTCCTCCTCTTCCTCCTCCTTCTTCTTCTTCTCTTTTTTTCAGCTTCTTGAAAAATTGGCACATGGGTAACATCAGATGGAAGATGCATCACTATAGATAAAGAACAGGAATTGGACCAGCCAAAACAGCATTCTATAAAATGAAGAACATTTTGTGTTATAAGTCATTGTCCTTGAAAATTAGAGAGTTCTTTCATGTTACACAGAACCAATTTTAACATATGGCTGCTAATCCTAGACAATTAGTAAACAGGTGAAAAAAAATCCCTGGAAGCCTTGGAGATGTTTTAAAGAAGAATGCTGAAAATTAATTGACAGCCAAAATGAGAAATCTGGACACTTTTAGGGGAAGCTGAGTCACAAAGACAACTTATCATAAATAACAGGAGAGAGGTTGTCATCATGTTTTTGGCCACATTATGAGAATACCAAGTCTGGAACATTTGGTGGCAACTGATAAGATTTGTGACAAGAGAGGTAGAGAAACACAGCAGGAGAAGATTCTTTACAGTCTTCTGTCATGGCACGGAACGGAGTCAACACACACATTTATCAATTTATCCACTGGATGATGATGATGAAAAATTGGTGCATCTGGATCCTTGAGATGCAGTGCAAGTGAGGATGATAATTGAAGAAATGTGCAGCAAACACTGATAAAGATTTATGTAGGGTTTTTATGTTCCAGCAGTAACTGAACTGCTAGAGGCCAACAATGAAACCCACGAAGATACAGCCTGAGTGCATAGGAAGCTCAATATATGGAAGTGATGATTCCTTGAATGAGCCCGGTATCAGAGTGCCATGTGGCGGGTCTGCACTTACAGAAGTCTCCTTAGATGCCAGGGAATGCCCATAGTCTGCCCCTTCAAAGCGAGTGCCAAAAACAAAATATAACCCCAAAACTCAGTAATATAACTTCATCCCTTATAATATAACTTTATTTCCCTATAACCTCATTTCACTATAATATATTACCACTCCCCAGTATTTGAACTCCATTCAGTCATAATATAACTCACATTCCTCATAATAAAACTAAATAAATTTCCTTCTTGCAAATTAAATATCACCCTTATAATACACCGCTATTCTCTCTATATCTCTTGTCTCCCACAATAAGATTCAACTCCATTGGTAGATAGAGCCTGCAACCTTGGATGGAATCTTTCTAAAGGAAGCAAATCTTGTACAAATACCTGCCAAAATCAGACACACTGATATTTGAGGTGCATAACTAAGCGTGACATGCTTCCCTCAAAAGAGGAATGAAGAAGAAACAAAATGGCTTCATTCTTTCATAAGAGTATTCCATTTCTCCCAATAATATGGCTCCATTTACTTTGAATTCCCACATAATATGACATCATCCCCATTTTCCTAGTGAAAGTACAAAGTAAACTACATAAGCAACATATACAAAAAGTGCTAGATGTGAACCAGGTAGTAAATAAAATAGTCGCCAAAATAAATTTCAGAAACAGAGCTGACTAAACTAATGATTCAGCATGCACTACCTTATGTGCTAGATATTTTGTGTGACACACAGTAACATAAAATAAATTCATGAAAATTGTTACACAAGGAATATCATGCAAACAGAAAAACTAATACAGAAGTAACAGGATGTGAAAGCTAATACAGAAGGAACAGATGTGAAAACTAATATAGAAGAAATAGGATGTGAAAACTAACATAGAAGGAATAAAACACTTATTGTTACTGAAAAGGATTTTGCAGGAGGTGTGATAGCATGATGCCAGACAAAGCATCTCTGGTAAGCACATGTATGTAAAAATACCTCCGACTTTGTAACCATAATCATGCCCACGAAGAATCACTTCAGACTTTGTAATCATAATCATACACATAAAGAATCACTTCAGACTTTGTAATCATAATCATACACACAAAGAATCACTTCAGACTTTGTAATCATAATCATACACACAAAGAATCACATCAAACTTTGTATTCATAATCATACACGCAAAGAATCACCTCAGACTTTGTAATTATAATACGCAGGAAAAATCTCCTCAGACTTTGTAATCATAATCATACACACGAAGAATCATCTCATACATTAAAAATATATGATGAAGGTAGTCCCATAGTTGCCATTGCCATCAGGATATGAAGTGTTAAACCTTCACATATTCTAGGTTATGACATGAGATGGAGTTCCCTTCTTCGCCACCTTTCCTTCTCAGATAATTCCCAGAAAATTCTGAACGATTGTCCAATATCCATTTTGGTGAGTTGACCCCAGAGCTTTGCTTGTCCCCCCCACCCCCCCCCCCCCCCCAAAGAACAATTTTGTCTCCTGCTGGAGATTGAACACGGAGCACTATCTTGGTAGGTCAATGCAGTGATCACTATGCCGGCACAGCTTCTTTGCAATCATACACATGGAAAACATATGACCTTACAATCATGCCTCATAGTCATACATACATAAAATATCTCAGACTTGATAAACTGCAGTTATATAAAGTGTATTTTTAATGATTGTGGGGTTTTTGAAAATATTGCCGTTCCAAGTTTTGTATTCACCCTCTGTAGATTTAATGCAACATAAAAGGTAACTACAAAACTTCGAACGGCAATATTTTCAAAAACCCAACAGTCATTAAAAATACACCCTGTACCTTACAGTGATGATTATGCTACAGTCAATGGGACAGGAATAGCCATAGCAAAGATATGAACGTTCCAGAATTTAAAAAAAATATACAGCCATGAATCTCAGTTCTGAAGTACAGCCACAATGGAGAGAATAAATGTCACTCATTCATTCATTCAGTAGCATGTCCTTTGCAGAACCTCGCTCCCATAACAACCTTCCGGAAAACCTCTCGATCATAAGCAAGATGTCCCGCGTCTGATACACCCATCTGGAGATCATCCGTCACATCCTGCACCCATCTTCTCTTTGGCCTTCCTCTTCCTCTCTTCCCAGGCATATACCCCTCCATTATTGTTCTCTCCAAACTTTCGTGACGTTTCAAGTGACGAAAATATTTCAATTTTCTTTGTTTTATCGTCTTTAATAGCCAACCTTCTTCAATATTCAACTCTTGAAGTATTGTTGCATTTGTTCTTTTCTTTACCCAAGATATTTTTAGAACTCGTCTATAACATTTATATTCAAAAGCGTTTATAAATGTCACTGCTAGAAAGTTTTAACTAGCAAACAAAACTGTAAACAAAGATAGAATGTTTATATTTGTATCTGTTTATCTTCTGCTTACAGTTTTGGTTGTGTTCCTTTGTTTATGAAAGCTATGAAGGGCTATTGTTCATTCTATCTTTTTGTGATTGTGTCCTTTCAAAGTTAGATAATTATACTTTGTTTTGTTGCATTTGTTTATTGCCTAACATAAGGATAAAAAGATTTAAGATTTTCAAATTACAATTATCTCTCATACTGAAATTGATGCTAAAGCTAGGATAAAATAAAATCACAGGAGAACAAATTGGACGCGACAAAAGTGTGATGGACTATTATCTTTAGTCTGAAGGCGGCATTGGTTATATATTTCCAACAAAGAAAGAAAGAAAGAAAGAAAGAAAGAATGAAAAGAAAAGAAAGAAAGAAAGAAAGAAAAAAGAAAAAATAAGAGAAAGAAAGAAGAAAAGAAAAGAAAGAAAGAAAGAAAGAAAGAAAGAAAAGAAAAAAAAGAAAGAAAGAAAGAAAGAAAGTGTATCTATCTTGTTTCTGATTTCAATTAAACATAATCTTGTTCCCAAAAAAGGAACCCATTATGGATCTGTGATCTGATAGGGTCATCACATTGCATGAATGCCTGGCAGAATAGGTGGCCAGATTTTTCCCTTTCTTGGTGAGACAGCAAATGCAGGTGTCAATCCCTTGTCCAACCGCACTCGTGATATCATATCACAACTCTGATATTATGGGATTTTTCTTAAGTTTAAAAAGTCGCTTAAAAGTCGACAGGGTCAACTTCATTGCACCGGGTTTTATCCCATATGCAGCACGGAAAGCGTCACTGCAAAGCACGAACTCCATAGCTTTTAGCGACGACCCACAGGCGTCTCTGAAATATTTAACTCGTAAACTGAAGGGTGCGGCCCGGAATCGAACCCACAACCTTCGGAGCACGAGTCAAATGGAACCTTTCTTAAGTTTGACAGAAATGAATTCATCCTAATTTTAGTGGCAATGAAACTGTCTTAATTTTGGTTGTGTCAATGAATTTATGCTGATGTTGGTGGCAATGAATTTATGCAAAATTTGATTTCCATAAATTTATCCTAATTCTGATAGCAATGAACTTATCAAAAGTCTGGCAGCGGTGTATTTATCATAAGTCTGGAGGAAAATAATTTATTCTGCAATAGTTCAAATAAAATTATTCCATCCCTATTGGCAATTAACTGATCCCAATTTTAGTGGCAATAAACACATTAAGTTCAAATTAGATGCAATATTAGAATAGTATAAAACTTTGGCAAGAATAGTACAAAAATGTGGCAAGAATAGTACAAATATTTGGCAAGAACAGTACAAAAATTTGGTAAGTGGTTAAAATAAAGTAAAATGAGTAAAATATACAGTGACATTTATGTTTTATTATAAAGTTTAGGCAATCTTGTGTCACCCTCTCCCTTCCCTCACTTTCTATCCTTTGCATTGATTGACTGGGTCTAAATATACTGGTTGCCAGGACTTAAAGGTCATTAACATTTCAAAAATACTATCTACTGGTTATAGGGCTCACTTTATCAGGGGTCCACAGGACTCACTTTATCAGGGGTCCACAGGACTCACTTTATCAGAGGTGGACTCACTTTATCAGGGGTCCATAGGAGTCACTTTATCAGGGGTCCACAGGACTTACTTTATCAGGGGTCCACAGGACTCACTTAATCTTGGGTTCACAGGGTCCATTTTATTTGTAGTCCACAGTGCGCACTTTATCAGGGGTCTGCAGGGCCCACTTTATCAGGGTTCCACAGGGTCCATGCCATCGGACAAGCTGACCCTCTGACCAGTCTGATTGATCTTTAGTATGTGAATGTATTTGTCTGTGAGTTAATGTGCTGGTTTAAGACTGGTCTTAGTCAGATATGACTGAGCTACCATTTGACAGTAGATGGCGCTACCTGCTTTCTGTTAGCCTCGAATGTTGGTCAGCACTCACCAAACCTGACACCCCACATTGTGCCAACGCCTTTGGGCGGAGGAGTGCAACTGAGTGGGTGCAAGCCTTACCCTAGTGCGAGGAAATACAACCTAAAGACTGAATGTGAAGGCCCTAAACTTGGTCTGCAACTGGTCTAAGATAGAAGCCTCAACAGACAATAGAGTATTGCTTTGCTGATCTGACAGCTTCTGCAGCTTGTCTTGTTCCAGATGTATCGGTGTTACCTTTCTTCTGGAGTAAACTAGGCAGGCCAAGAGAGGGATCATGCTGCATGGGCAACACATGATCTCTAAATTCAGCCCAGGCTTTGCATTATGGAGAGGTATAACTCCATTTTACAGACTATCGTCTTGTTAAGACAGCCAGGTGCCAGTCAGTCAGTCAGGCAATTTATGGGTATGTGTGTCTGGTATAAAGTGCATAAAACATATGTTTATGTTAGAGACAAAGTAAATACATTTGCAGGCCCTCAAAAGAGGAAGGCAAAGAAAATCCTGAACTGACTTCTTCAAGAAGAAAATTATTGTTTATAAATATCAATGAACTACGTAACACACAAGTCTAGACTCACCTGTACAGGTAGGGTGACATTAGGTGGGTGTCCTTGAGTCATCAGCTCTCGCAAGTTATCTGGGAAAGGCGCCTGTGTACCAGCAGTACCGTCAAGTGGGGACATTCCAGCCTATAGTAACAGAGATTATACAGATGTTAAGTCAATGGTAAACAGCTTTCTTTGGTTATGTGATGAGAGAGACGTATTGGAGAACATCGTGATGACTGGAAAGATTGAAGGGGAGAGAGGCAGAGACCGAACAAGAGAAATTATGCTGGATGGATTGAGACAGTGGCATAGAGGAATATCAGCAGCAGAGTTGATCCAGAACACCAAAGACAGAGATCTGTGGAGAGACATGAATGCCTATGCCAGCTGGCATGGCACTTGATAATGATGCTGAAGTCAATGGATAAGTTAGTTGCATGTCCTTTAAAGGACATCACAATCAACCCCAGCATGGTTTGTGATTTGATTTTCTAGGCAATATTACGTTATGCAGTTCACCAATGCTTTCTGAACAACTGACGATCATAATGTAGTGCTTGCTTGCTTGTGTTCATTGGCTTGAGCTCCAACGCAAAGTCCTGAATGTCGGATGAAGGCATCCTGTTGTCCAACATCAGTGTGATGTCATACAGGACCTGAGGTTTGCGTGAGTATCCATTGTCCCATGTCTGGCTTATTGGTGTGCAGACTGGTGGTTCCTCGCCATACAGGCAGACACTCTCCGACTTCGGAGGAATCATAATGTAGTGAAAATTAATGCAATGCAGTCTGCATGCAAATTGCGTGCAGCTGATTTCTAACCAGGTATGCAAGATTGTGAAACTGTATTCACTTCCTCCAAGCCACAGACCCTGGCCAATGGTTTTAGTTAGTTGTATATCCTTTACAGGACATCGTAGTCAACCCCAGCATTTTTTTTTTGCTGTTTGTGATTTCTTGGCAAGTTTACATTCAGTAGTTTGCCATTGCTTTCTGAACGACCGGCACTCATAACCATTTAAAACCAGTGCAAGGTGGTCTGCTGCCAAATATCCCGAAATGTGTTCTGAACATGGTATGTGGGATTACGAATAGCGCTTGTAGTACCTTCGTCATAGAGCTTGTTGGTACATGTGGGAAATCATCCTACATCATATGGAATGGCTAAAAGGAGTCACTAGAATGTTGCATTTCTATTTGTTACTGATCGGCAAGATTTCATCATCATTACAAGCCCTGCCAAACTGTTTTAGACATTCATGTCTCTCCACAGATGGTCCCTCATCCTCTGGATCAATTCTATGGGTGATATTCCTCTATACAATCATCTCAGACATTCCAGCAACATTTCTCTGTGTCTGACTGCCTCTTCTATCATTGATCTTTCTAGTCATCACAGAGTTTTCCAGTTCCTATTTTCTCATTATATGAACATAAATTGTTTAGTAAAGGAGAGCTTGGCATATGATACCACATCCTCAAGTCTGAATGGAGGTGGAGGCAGTTACTGCAGCTTTCTGCTGGTTGGAGAACAAATTGTAAACACATGTTGTGATTGTAACTTATTCACAAAGCATGCTGTCAAAGGTGAAGACTGGCATGCATCGATTCAGAGGTGGTGGGTTGTGAGAATTCGCTGGATCTTTTCTCCAGCACACTCTGGTGTTGTTGGAAATTAACAGGCAGACAGACTGGCAGGTGCTGCATCATTAAGGGGTGATTTGATGCATGATAAGGCAGATGTGGTGTAGGCCCTCTGGGAGAATGTGTTTAATGCAGAGGAACAGATAGACTATCATGGTCTAGAGAGAATGCGGCAGCAAGGGGTGGTCAGAGGGTCTGGTCGACTCGTCATTCAGAGGTACATTAGTGTTGGAACTCTTTGCTGAATGTTGAAGATGAGGACTGAGTGTTTAAGGGAATGCCCCAAATGCGATGATTTGGTTTTTGACTTTGGGGGAATAAATTACAAGTACCTCAGAAGTCAGAGTGGGTTCACCTTGTGGCGAGGGACACTGGTAAAAGGGAAAGCTAATCCACATGTTAAAAAATCAATCCAGCACATTAGAAATAGTAGCATGTGTATGGGCTATGCTTTAGTTCAAAGTGACCGAACATATATTTAAAAAAACAAACCATATTTGTTATATTTCTTTGCTACTTTGCCTGTTTTGCTTGATCAAGATTGTAATAGTTTTCTTGTTGTTGGCTGAGGGTTATTACCAAACAGAACTTGACAATAAACTATAGAAAATAAGACCAAGTAGATATGGACATTATGAAAGGAAACATTGAATGATATTTACTTTTTAAAAATTATCACCAAACTGAACTTCTGTTAGTAGGGGAATTTGTCAGGTCTTAGTCAGATGTAACTGAGCTATCATATGACAGTAGACAGTACTACCTGCTTTCTGTTTGCGACGAATGTTGGGTGGCGCCCACGAAACCCGACGACCCACATTGTGACAACGACTTTGGGTGGAGAAGTGCGCTTGGGCGGGTACTAGCCTTAATCTGGTGCGAGAAAATGCAACCTGGACTAAATGACATGGGAGGGCAGACCAGGCCCTAAGCTCCAACGGGCGGACAGTTAGAGCAAATCTTTGCTGATCTGACAGCTTCTGCAGCCTGCCTTGTTCCAGATGTATTGGTTTTACCTTTCCCCTGGAGTAAACTAGGCAGGCTGAGAGAGAGAGAGAGAGAGAGAGAGAGAGAGAGAGAGAGAGAGAGAGAGAGAGAGAGAGAGAGAGAGAGAGAGAGAGAGAGAGAGAGAGAGAGAGAGAGATCATGCAGCATGGCAATACATAGTCTCTAAATTGAGCCCAGGCTTTGTGCTATAGGGAGGTATAACTAATTACTTTTCTAACCTGTAATGATAGGGATTTATTTCATAAGATGTTATAATACTGTTCACATTCATTGAAATACCACATTTCCACTGCCTTCACATACTAATGTAACCATCCATCATGTGCCTTGCCGATAAGCGTGGGCGGTCATGTTTTGCCATCTCACTCGATCACCAGAGTCGTGGATCAGCTCCATGTTTCTGTCTCGACCGTGCCACATGGCCAAGCCATCCGGGTATTTACTTCTTGGTCTTCCCGTTGATCTCTTCCCTTCGGTATGATGATAACAGGGAAGAACAGTATGATATTCAAAATAATAATGAAGGACCATCAATTTTGAAGATGGAGGTTCAGACCCCTGGTTCAGACAGCATCACAACAGAAATGATTAATGCTTTAGAAGAATATGGAATAG
This sequence comes from Cepaea nemoralis, assembly GCA_014155875.1. Classification (NCBI taxonomy): domain Eukaryota; kingdom Metazoa; phylum Mollusca; class Gastropoda; order Stylommatophora; family Helicidae; genus Cepaea; species Cepaea nemoralis. Next base: position 352,898 of record JACEFZ010023643.1, read on the forward strand.
ATAAAGTTACCAGACTGCTGAATACAATATATGATACAGGAAATATACCTCAGAATTATGTAATTCTGTATTTATTGCAAATCTCACAGAAATCAGGAGCCTTGGAATGTGATCAACATCGAGCAATTTGTATAAAGAGTCACATCACGAAGATTTTGCTAGAAAATACAACCTAAAATAGGAGAACAATGTGGGTTTGTAGAAGGCAAGGGTTCAGTAAATGCTGTGTATATACTGAGAACAGTAATTAAACGTTCTATAGAAGTAAACAAAGATCTACACCTTTGCTTTATTGACTACACAAAGGCTTTCGATAAAGTGAGTCATGTCGACATGATAAGGATCCTTGAAAACCAACAAATTGATGGAAAAGACCTTAGACTAATGTAACAGCAAAAACAAATGGCTACACAAGATAATACCAACACACCTGATTAAACCTCTGATTAAATGGCTGCTGCAGACCCTGAAGACGTTGTTGTTGCTGCTGTTGTTGTTGTTGCTGTTGCTGCAGCTGTTGTTGTTGCTGCTGTTGTTGCTGCAGCTGCAGCAATCTCTGCTGTCTCTCTCTGTCCTGTTTCTGCCTGTCCTGCCGATGTCGTTGCTGATACAGCAAATTTTGACGAACCATGATGGCTGTGTTTAGACCAGCTGGGCGTAACTGAGACACTCCACTTTGTAAGGCTGTAGCCAGAGGACCTGAAAAATAGGCAAGTAGAGATATAAGTGGCTAAAACAATTACCATAAGACAAAAAACTTTCATTAACTGCTGACTGTGCAAACTAGAAGGACTAAAATGGTATTTTAAGTCACTTAAAAGTAGATAGGGTTGACTTCATTTCACCGGGTTTTATCCCATATGGCTCAGACTCTTTCCGCAGCGCGGAAAGTGTCGCACAAAGCACAAACTCTGTAGCTCCAGTTACGACCCTCAGGAGTTTCTGAAAAAATGCACTCGTGAACCAAAGGACGAAGCCTGGAATCAAACCCACAATCTTCAAAGCCAGAGTCTGACAGCTTGACCACTTCGCCATGGAGACTCCCAAAAAATATGGAACGCTTCACAAATTTGCGTGTCATCCTTGCGCAGGAACCATGCTAATCTTCTCTGTATCGTTCCAATTTTAGTATGTGTACTGCGTGAATCACCAATGTGGAACTCATGGAGAGAACTAAACAAATACCAGAGAAATAAGAAGCAAAGAAAAAGACACTGGCACTGGATAGGACATACTTTTAAAAAATCTGAGAATAGAGTATAAATCAAAAGGTCATTAGAATCCAAAGGGCAAATGAAATAGAGGAAGAGCTGAAACTAATGAATGTGACAGCTAAAGAAAGGAGCTTACAGTGAGTTCGTTGATACAACCAACTAATTCCAAGCTGTCCAATCCAATGTAGATCCATCCATGTCCTCTTAATATTCATTTCTATCTCTCCTTCTCTTCTCTGTGCTTTTTTAGTTTATCTTCCTTTATTTCCTCTGCACTGTTGATTCCAGACAATTTGTCTTTCTAGTTATACCACTCTCAGGTTTTTTTCAAAGTATGTGCACTATGCTACCGTATCTCAAACTTCATTAGCACAACTACAGTATCTCTAAAACTACATTTTATTCTTTCATCATCATCACCATCATTAAAGTTGATTCTCCAAACTGAGCTACAAACCTACTTCTTCTTATAGTCTATGCCATATGGCTTGGTCAACTTGCCTGTCATAGCCTTCTGTTTCATGTACTGTCAATCATTTCTGATACCAATTTTTATCCAAGCCTTCATACCAAATTGCCCAGATCCTTCTCACTTGGTGTACCCCTGCCTCTCTTCCCCATTCAAATTTCCAATTTTTATGACACACTCCAGCTTTCCCCTTCTCTGAATGTGTTTCCACAGAATGTGGATTGTTTTCTTCTGATGTGAGTAACCAGTTCTCATTTTGAGTTAACTTCTGTCAAGATTTCCTCCTTACACTTTTTATCTGCCCATGGTGTTCCCATCATTCTTTTACGAAACCACATCTCTGCAGACTCCATATAACTCTTTACTGGTCTACTAACTGTCCATGATTCACTTCTATACATCAGCATTGGATTTATACAGTTGCTAAGAGTTCTTTTCCTCAACTCAAGACAACGATTTTTTTTTCCCCGCGTTTCCATCCTGTTTCAGGATATTGCGGTCAACACCAGCATCTTTCAGCTGTATGTTGATTCCTAGGCTAGATTACGCTCGTCAGCACGCCACGACTTTCTGAGCGACCGGCTCCATACTCTCATAAGTCACTGGCGTGACTCGAATCACTTCTAATTCTCGTCCGCTCACGTCGACCACGAGAGTATTTGGGGTTAACGGAGAAAGCTGCTAACCCAGACAAAGATATATAACACAATATTCTTCACTTTGTGAAGTTCTCCTTTTGCTTGGGTTATTCTCCATTTAACATCTTCAAGGTCAGCATGGTCAAATGGATAAGAATGCTCGCTCTTAAACTTCCGGAGTACTGATGCTGAGGTAGCGAGTTAAGCTAAAATGTTGACTTCTTGACCTTGACTTGGGGATGTAAATTACAAATAACTCTAGAGTTTGAGTGGGTTATCCTGATGGCGATGGACACTGGTAACAGGGAAAGCTAATCCACACGCAAAAATCAGTCAAGTGCACTAGAAGTTGCAGCACGTTATGGGCTATGCTTAAGGTCAAAGCAAGCGAATGCAATTTAAACACATAAATTTACGTCATTAAACCCTACTAGAAATTAATAAAAAGAATCACTACAATTACTTTAAGAAACAGGCACAGATAACCTAATAACATATACTGCCATAGGTCTGTCCCTATCTACTATCTAGCGAAACCACAGCCAAGGGAACGAGCTTGGTAGAATCAGCAGGGAAAGAAGACCCTGTTGAGCTTGACTCTAGTCCGACTTTGTGAAGACACATGAAGGGTGTAGCATAGGTGGGAGCGCAAGCGCAATTGAAATACCACTAATTTTATCGTTTCTTTACTTATTCAGTCAGTCGGTGGAGATTTGCCCGCAACACATGAGCAATATCTCCGGCAGGCCTATTCTCACTGGTCGCGAGATCTACAGTGGAAGGATGGGAGATTTGCTCGCAACAGACGAGCAATATCTCCGGCGGGCCTATTTCCGGTGGTCGTGGGATCCGCAAAAGTCAGGCGGGGAGTCTGACGGTAGTACACGCTTTACACGGGTCCGGACACTTGTGATTGACAGATGTATGCGTCCTATGGTCCAGGCACGTACGAGGCCCTCACCTGTGGGACTTGGCTGAACGCCTCTAAGTCGGGTCCCTTGGGTGCCAGGGTCTGGCCACCACTCGCCACCTGCTCGTGGAGGCGAGGTCTCGGAGGTTTGACGCTGAGCCGCCAGCGTCTGCAGCCTACCCTGTCCCAGACGTATTGGTTACCCATTCCTCTGGACCAGACAGGGCAAGGCCGAGAGAGGGAACATGTCGTTTGGGCACCGCATGTTCTCTGAAGCTCTGCCCAGGCTTTGTGATGGAATTCCAACTCACATACTTTGGTCTGTCAAGACTGTAAGGTGCCACTTACCACTTACATAGGTTGTCGAGTATTAAACCTTCATATAAACCAAGTCACAGAATTATGAGCTAAGGTGACCAGTTCTCTTCTGTTACTTTTTGTTCAATTATTTAGTATGTTTTAAATAGGTAGACAAAACAGTCAAATCCTTAGAATGGCAAATGACATAGAGTTAGGAGTTAACAAGTGAAAAAATTGTTACTAAAACCCCGGGAAGGTTCACCCTGTCAACAAATGCCGGCAGAAGTCGGATGTGTTGGCCTAACGGCGCAAAAATGCAGCTCTGGCATAACAGGCACAACTCAATCATGTTCGAAAAACTATCAGGATGAACGCAAAGAAGAAGTTACTAAAACCACAAAATGGTCACTAAAACCACAAAATGGTCACTAAAACCACAAAATGGCCACTAAAACCCCATAATGGTTACTAAAACCACAAAATGGTCACTAAATCCACAAAATGGTCACTAAAACCACAACTACCTCTAGGTGGTGTAAATCCTGTTTGCTGCTGCTGAAGTAGCTGCTGTTGCTGCTGTCTCTGCTGCTGCTGTTGTTGTTGTTGTTGCTGTTGTTGTTGTTGTTGTTGTTGAGGTCGAAGCCCTGGCATGACTGGACTAAACGCTCCTTGCATTCCTTGTCGAATGCCCTGCCCACCGGTGTTGTAGCCGGCCAACCCTTGAGCTGAGCCCATGGCCACTTGGCCTAGGTGTTGTTGCTGTGTGGCCACCATTCCTTGGAGCTGCTGCTGCTGCTGCTGAAGTGAATGCTGCAAAAGGAGGGAAATATTACAACCAGCTACTAATATATCATTTAACTCATTCTTTATCACAAATGAGAGTTATGGCAGCACAGTGTGGCCTAGCAGTAATGAGTTTGAATTTGCACTGAGACGGACTTTTATAATTTACCTGAGCTCCCCAGTGTCCAGCTTAAAATGGGTACCAAAAAATGCCTTGGGAAGTAAAGCCGGCCATTGTGATACTGACCTCTGTCCACTACTTAAGGCACATTGGGTACATGACTCTAGTCCCATATCTGTATGAGCCAACTGGCATTCAATAGGCAATTTTGTCAATATTATGGGAGGTTCTATGGCCAAATGATTACGCCGCTTTCCTTGCACTTCGAAAGTTGTGGGTTCAATTTCTAGCTACGTTATTTGGTTCACAAGTGCAATTTTCTCAGAGACTATTGGGGGTTGTCTCTGGAGCTACGGAGCTCTTGCTTTGTTTTGATGATTTCAGCAGGCGGCCTTGCGGAAAGAGACTGACCCGTATGGGATAAAACCCGGTGCAATGAAATCAATCCTCATGCCGTTTAAATCCTGTTTGTGAATATAATCACCTTTACTTCCCAGATCACTTTCTGGATTTAAGGCTGGGTCAACCAGGAATCCTGTTTAAAGATCTGCCATGATGGGGATTCAAACATACATCACTAGGTTAGCAGGCAAGGAATCATGACATAAAACAAAAACTCACAAGAGACATAAACTTGGCAACGAACAAATCAGCAGCCTCTTGACTGGAATCCACAAGGTCATTGAAATCAGAAAGATAAAGAATTTGGAAAACCATTTACAAGATGTCCAAGGTAACGGTTTTTACAAAGTCACACTAAGCATTAATTTTACAGTCACACTAAGCATTAATTTTACAAAGTCACACTAAGCATTAATTTTAACACACAAAGTCTCATCTCATCTAATTTTGTTCCTGTTGTGGTGCCGAGGTGAAGTATAAACAGCGGGAAAGTGGCAAACTGTAAATAAATGCTGTAGATCTGTACTTCCACATAAACATTAATATGTTTGGTACAAGTCAATGGAGGACATGTGGAAGATTATAGCTGACATATGGCTTGTCCACAAAAGTGTGTCCAAATAGTGTGGCTATTTCATGATAGGTATGTAGGCAAGGTCTTGTTCCAGATGTATTGGTGTTACCTTTCCTCTGGAGTGAACTAGGCAGGCCGAGAGAAGGATCATGCTGCATGGGCAACACATGGTCTCTAACAATTCAGATCCAGGCTTTGTGCTATGGAGAGCTATAACTCCATCCCTGGTCTTAACCAGTCTCGGAATCAAAGCAAGAGGTAGCAGTTACGGGTTATAAGTTCTTGTCAGTTGGTGTAGACATGGGGCATCACGGATTGCCTCCGACGTGGGAGACACCTACAGGTGTCACTTAGTCTTTCTTGATGACGCCTGAACTGGAGATAGTAGACCATTTTACATATCTAGGGTCAGAGGTAAATAGCAAATTATCCCTAGATCAGGAAATCAACATCCGGATTGGTAAGGGAACAACAAGAATGAATAGGTTAAGAAAAAGAGTCTGGCATAACAGGAAGGTTCAAAAACAAAAGTCCTTGTCTATCAAGCCTGTGTCCTTAGTACTCTTCTTTATGGCAGTGAAGCCTGGACAACTTATTCACACCAAGAGAAACATTTAAATAGCTTTCATATGCGGTGTCTGCAAAGAATTCTTGGTATTAAGTGGCAAGACAAAATCACAAATACTTAAGCATTGGAAAGATCAGGTTCTGTGATGGTTTGTTCCATGCTCAGTCTACATCTTTTTTGGTGAATTACAGAGGGTAAGAGATCTCAGGGTCAGCCTCTACTACGATACAAAGATGTGTGCAAGCGAGACATGATTGATACAGGCATTGATAATGCACACTGGGAGCAAGTCACCGCTGAACATGTTGCAAAGAGGGCAAATATTAGAAATGGAATAAATACAAAGGAGAAAATGATTGCAGATAGGGTACACACATAGTGCATGAGATGTACAATGGTGCGTGATGGTGAAAATGACCATGTGTCCATATGCTACCATTGTGGACGAACATTTACAGCACATATTGGTCTGATCAGTCACATTCGCTACCGCCATGGGTTGTAGTTATTATGCCTTTTTGAAGCAGAATGTAACAAACTATCGTCTGTCAAGATGGCAAGGTGCCAATGCAAAGTAGCAACAGTGTGGATGTCACAGATGATAATAAGATGGTGGTGATAACATTGACTGGTGATGACAATGATGATATTAATGATTGTGGTGATGACAATGATATTAATGATTGTGGTGATGACAATGATTGGTGGTGACATTGATGATAATGATTGTGATGATGACAAAGATTGGTGGTGACATTGATTATATTAATGATTGTGGTAATAACAATGATTGGTGATGACACAGATAATAATAATGATCGTGGTGATGACATTTTGATTGATGGTGGCATTGATGATATTAATTATTGTGATGATGACAATGATTAGTGATGACATTGATGATATTCATGATTGTGTCGATGACAATGATTGTGATGAGTCACTGCAAAAATAATGGTGGTGATGAACCTGATGATGATGATGATGATGATGGTGAGGCTGATGACTATGAGCAAGTTAATTAATTAAAACATCAACAAACCTGTAGATTTTGTCTGCTCATCATCACACTATTATCCATCATGCTTCCAAGCATTTGCTGTTGCTGCTGCTGCTGTTGCTGTTGTGGTGAGATTAAATGTTCCTCTCCCATCAGCTGTCGTTTGATGTCATCAATTGCCAGCTGCTCATTCGACTCATCCTGTCGTGTCTGGTTGGCATTGGGCACAAAGTGATCATATTTGGCCAGTTTCCAGTCTCCTTAAAGATGTCCTCTAGTTGAGCCACTAGATTGGAGTCATCGTCTAAGTCTGTATCAGCTAGCATTGACTGTTGTTGTTGTTGTTGTTGATGTTGGTGCTGCATGTTCTGCTGGGATGATGATGATACCGATGATGATGGTGATGAAGACATCGATGTGGCTGTTAAGGATGACTGCGATATGGGTGTAGTCGAAGAAGGCTGCTGTGGTGGGGATAAAAATGGCTGTTGCTGTTGGATAGGCAGAGACAATAGGTGACTGTCCTGAGATTTCTGCTGCAGTTGCTGTCGGTGTAAAAGTTGTTGATGTATAACTTTCTGGTTGGACAGTAACCGAAGCTGCTCCTGATGCTGCTGTTGTTGTTGCTGTTGTTGCTGCAGAGGTTGCCGCTGTTGTAAGGGCGTCATTCGGCTCTGCATTGAAGGCGGAACAGATGAAGACAGAGCTTGAGCAATAGAACTCACTGTAGACATATTTGTGTTTATATTCAACATACCCATTGAGCATACGGCTCCACTCATACTCGAGACCGGCATACCCACGGACGATGGCTGACTCATCGCAGAGTTTGCTCCCATCTTCTTCTGCATGTCCTCATGTAAATCTGCTGCCTGCTGCAGTATCTGCTGCAGCAATGGGTCATTTTCAGTGGAATCAGCACGTCTTAACCCAGGCATTGATTCACCCACAAGGGAATCATGATTAAACAAGGCAACATCACTATCTAACAAGTTGTGAAACTGGCTGAGGTGGCCTTCTGTTGACATCAAATCTAGCCCAGACAGGCTGGAGTCTGTGTCTACACAAGACTGACCATTTGAAAAAACACCGCCAAGGAAACTTGATATGCTAGTATTGTTTGAATTACTAGTATTACTGTTTGATACTGCCACATTTGAAACCATGTTACTACTGGACACACTTCCACTAAAGACAATGCTCGGACTTTCCCCAGTCTGAATACCAGAAGCTTTGCTGGTAGAAGTATTATCTTCTTCCTCGGTGGATTTAATAGTAATGATCTTATCGATGAGGTTCCTTGGGTATCGGTTCTGCGGCACACCTGTAGGGTTGATAGAGATGTTTGTGTTAATCACAGTCTCTTTTTGTGTGGTCTTGCTGAGAAGCTGCGCTAGCAAGGCATTCCTCTGGGAGAGTTCACTCTGCTGTGTGCTTGAAGCACCTGAGGATGTGCTCGGCTCCATGTCCATGCTAACACCGTCACTGCTGTCAACATCAGGCGGTGATATCTTTCTGCGTTTGTTGCTACCACTCCCACTGCCAGCGATGTTATTGCTACCACTCCCAGTGCCTCCGTTGTTGTTGTTGTTGTTGTTGTTACCATTCCCGCTGCCACCGTTGTTGCAGCTACTGCTGCTAGGAACTTGCAACTGCTGATGTTTCGGTGAAGAATCATCCTTTGACCAGAGAGTGTGAAGTAATCTGAAATGTAAGTGAATTTGAGAAGGTAAAGGTTATCTGGTGTTGGATGGTGTCATTAGTGTGTCAAATGTTAGGCCTTCACATATTTTAGGTTATAGCTTTGTAAGGTGGGTGGTGAGGACATATTTCCATCCCTCACAATTATTCCTTGTCAGGAAATTTGTAAAGAATTATGAACATAATGATAACAGTTTTTATTTATGCAAATGGGTCAATGCCATTTGCATTGCTTGGAATAAATTACTCCTACTACTGTGAGTGTGAAATAAAAAATAATTTGAAATTTAAATTATAAATGAAAAACAGACGCCATTGTGTCAATATATGTGCATATGGGAAGAGAGAAAGAGAGAGAGAGAGAGAGAGAGAGAGAGAGAGAGAGAGAGAGAGAGAGAGAGAGAGAGAGAGAGAGAGAGAGAGAGAGAGAGGGTGAGAGAGAGAGGGTGAGAAAGAGAGAGAGGGTGAGAGAGAGAGAGAGAGAGTGAGAGAGAGTGAGAGAGAGAGAGAGAGAGAGAGAGAGAGAGACAATGAGAGTGAGAGTGTGTGAGAAAGAGAGAGAGAGAGAGAGGAACAGTGTGTGTAACAGCAAAAGAGAGAGAGGAGAGAGAGAAAGAGAGAAAGTGTTTGTGTGTGTGTGTAAGACAGCTAGAGAGAGAGAGGAGAGAGAGACAATGAGAGAGAGAGAGTATGAGTGTGGGAGAGACAATGATAGAAAGAGAGAGAGACACACCAGAGAAAAAGGGATAAAGAAAGAGGGAGGGAGTGAGAGAGAGAGAGAGAGAGAGAGAGAGAGAGAGAGAGAGAGAGAGAGAGAGAGAGAGAGAGAGAGAGAGAGAGAGAGAGTATGAGACTACTGCAAAGTTTTCTGGGACTGAAAGAGTTTACCAGGCATTTTAAGTCACCTTCAGACGTATCAGTGGCTAGTGTATGTGACCTTAACTGTCCTTTTACGCGAGTGTGTCTGCTGGCATTATCTGCACACATACTGACACACACACACGCACGCACGCGCGCACACACACACACACACACACACACACACAGATGCACATATATTGACACAATGGCGTCTATTTTTCATTTATAATTTTAATTTCAAATTATTTTTCCTGTGCCCTTTTCTTGTTCAACACTTCCATTTTAAGTTCCCTATCTCCTCAATTGAACTGTTCCAGATAAGTATTTCTTTGTGTTGTCTGTTCTTTTACATTGATTTATTATTTTGTATTTATTGCCCTGCTGACAAAAACTTCGGTGGAAATTTTTGCCTGTCTCTGTGTAAGGTTTTCTGACCGTCAAGCTTCTCCGTCATCTGACTGTCAAGCTTGTCGGTCATGCGACCATCAAGCATCTCGGTCATCCGACCGTCGAGCCTCTCGGTCATCCGACCGTCAAGCCTCTTGGTCATTCAACCGTCGAGGTTCTCAGTCATCCAATCGTCAAGCCTCTCAGTCATATTCTGAGGTTTTATTCAGACTTCTGAAGTATAGCCTGGCAGTTAGACACAAGGACATCCCATGTATGGAGTAGTATGGAGTAGTATGGAGTAGTATGGAGTACTGATGAAAGAAATGGTTAAGTGGACATTACTCTAACGGACATAAAAAGAAAAGAAAAGATTTTAAGTTTTAATTACTCAATGGAAGTCATTTTGACAGAAAGTTTAACGCGCATATATTTCCATTCTGACCACCAGTGTAGTGGGTTCATTCCGCACACTGGTCAGTTGGGACGTAAATGTTGACCTCTCATTCTTGATTTGGGGGCATAAATTACAAGTACCTCAGAAGTCGGAGGAGGTTCACCAGGCAGCGAGGGAAGCTAACCCTCATGCTAAACCAGTCCAGTATACTCTCTTGTAGTAGCACTAACCTGCAGTAGCAGTACATGCGCGGTCTATGCTTGAGGAGAGAAAGAAAAAAAATTAATTACATTCATAGATCTTTAATACTATGGGGAGATAACTCACTCATCAAGCTGCTGCCCTCCCCTTCTCAAATTATCACTAACGCTGTTCACACGCTTCTGTATGGTCTGCCCTTGTGGCGTGCAAGGCTCTGAGTGACAGGCAGGGATGGATGATGACTGAGGCTCCTGGTGTTCTGACTGATGCCTGGATCTGGAGGCAGGATCTGGGTCCAGCTCTGCAGACGTGCTTTCCTGGATACAAACAAAATGACGTTAATCATAACTAAATAAGGTAAAGATAATCACATGGCTGCGTACTGTTTCTTTGGTAGCCTTGGTAGCGTAATGGCCAGACACTTGCCTGCCAACTCAGAGGTCATGGGTTTGATCTGTACCTGGGCAAATTCAGATTATTGAAAACTGACCTGGGCTCCTACGTTGACCCAGCCTGAAATTGGTACCAAGAATGTCTTGAGAAATAAAGGTGGCCACCATGGTACTGACCTCATCACTCAGTGAGTGCCCAATGGTCTATACACATAGAGGTCCTAGCACCCTGTTTCATCTTGGGCATCTGTGTAGATAGTTAAATCTTCCTTCAACTTCGCTGTGGGACTTCATAGATTCATCTTTAACTGAATCCTGACACTTATATAAGATATTTAACACATTTTAAATGCATAATCACATGTTTTGTTGGGTTCCAAATGTTGCTGTATGTAGCCGAGGCGCGGTGTTGGGGTGAGCGCCCAACATTGCTTAAATACCTCAATGGCTCGTGAATACATAACCTATGCAGCAAAAGTCCAACTCCTGGCCTTCACGCGGCGGACCTGTTTAATCTAACAGGAGAAGGGGCGACGGCGAATCTCTGGCGCCGGAAAATAACCAGTATGCTCTAGATGTGTATGCACGTACATGCATGCCAGACAGGTGTGTGCGCGTATACACATCTACACTCGAGTGAGACCACAGTCTGCTCTAGCAAAGAAAGGTGCTGAAGTCGGAGGCAACCAGCCAAGAGGCGCACCACAGAAATCAGGATGCCACGCAATCACGCAAAATGGAATATGTCGACTACTGCTAATCGTTATGGTGCTCGCCCTGCTTTGGACCCCCAGGCAGGTGCAGTGCCGGGCCCTATGTCTCGAAAGGGTCCAACCCCAACTACTGGAGGTCCTTCTCAGATGTCCTGTGGAGCCAGGGGACATGAGAATAGGATGACTGGCCTTACCAAACGAAGACTTAAAATAATGCACTGGAATGCGGAGGGAGTCAGCAACAAAAAAATAGAATTAGAAAAAATCTTGGACCAAGAAAAAGTAAGCATATGTTGCTTGCAAGAAACTCACCTCAATGAAAATATAGCCTTCAAAATCAGAGGCTACCAGTGTTACCGATCTGACCGAAAGGACAGGCGAAAAGGTGGGATACTGACCCTTGTAAGAAATAACATCATGGCTTCCCAAATCAAAGTCTACATGGAAGGGGCTGAGTATCAGACACTTAAACTTAAGACAGGTAATACAGATCTACATCTGATCAATTACTACTGTCCAAGTGACCGCCCACAGGCACTGGATACACTACCACTAAAAGAAAAAATGATTGTGTGTGGCGATTTCAACAGCCACTCGCAGAGCTGGGGCTATGATCACATGGACCAGAGAGGAGAGAGACTGGAAGACTGGCAGGATGAGAATAGATTCATGTTGATTAACAAGCCGTCCGACCCACATACTTTCTACTCGAGATCATGGCACTCTACAACTACACCTGACCTGGCTTTTCATTCACCAGACCTGGAGTGGAACATTACACGAATTGTTGGGAAACAACTTGGTGGCAGTGACCATCGGCCAGTCTTTCTAACCGTAGAAAATGAGCTTGTAAGTGAAAGCAGCACCCTCTCGAGGTGGAACTACAAGAAAGCAGACTGGGCAATGTACAAGCATCGCACCAGCATATTGGTTAGAAACCTGAACACTGAGAAAGACATAAATAAAGTAGTTGAAGAGTTTGGGAAATGCATACTACAGGCAGCACGAGAAATAGTACCAAGAGGAGCCCGTAAACAATATAAACCCTACTGGAGTAGTGAACTGGAACAGTTGCATAATGATGTTGAAGTGTGTAGAAAGCAAGCAGAGGCCACACCCAGCCAAGAGCACCACAATAAATTCCAGCATGCAAAAGCCAAATTTCAAAGGGCCAAGCTGCAGGCTAGACGGAAAAGCTGGCAGGAGAAAACGGAGTCTCTGAACTTTGAAAGAGACACAAGGAAATTGTGGAAGCTAATAAAACAGCTTAATGACGAGGGCACAGGGAGAAACTCAAAAATTGCGCTACATAAAGATGGAAAAATCTTAACAAGAAAGCAAGCAGCTGACCATTTTGCGGACTCGTTCGCACAAGATAGCAAAATCAAAATTAGTCCAGAGAAACAACAAGAGATTCGAGAGAAGCGACAACATACAGGACAGAAGGAAATAGTACATGAGGTTCTGGAGGCACCCATCACAATCAGCGAACTGGAGCTAGCCATATCAAAACTGAAAATGAGAAAGTCACCAGGAGCTGATGGTATCTCCAATGAAATGATCAGGAACCTAGGAACAGAGGCCAAAACAAAGCTGTTGCAGATCTTCAATAACAGCTGGACCTTAGGCAGTGTTCCACAAGCCTGGAGAGAAGCAATCATGATACCCCTCCTAAAATCAGGGAAAGATGGTTCCATTGCCTCTAGCTACAGACCAATTAGCCTCACCAGCTGTCTCTGCATCATCAATCACAGACTGCAGTGGTACATTGAAAGTAAAAACATCCTTGTGCCACAGCAGGCTGGCTTTAGGCAGTGCTACTCTACGGAAGATCAGACAACCTACCTCTCTCAAGAAATTGAGGATGCATTCCAAGAGAAGAAGCTGGTGCTTGTGGCATGGATAGATCTGAAGAAAGCCTTTGACAAAGTCTGGAAAGAAGGTCTGATGAAGAAACTGAGAAACTGCAAAGTCAATGGAAGAATGTACAAATGGGTGAAAGCATACTTGCACAACAGAAGAGCCCGAGTACAGATAGATGGACTCAAGAGCAAGAAAGTACTACTGCGTCACGGTGTCCCCCAGGGCGGAGTCTTGTCCCCCACACTTTTTCTAATCTTCATCAATGATCTTGTTGCTCACCTACCGCATGGAATTAAAGCGGCAATGTACGCCGATGACCTGGTTCTATGGAGCACAAATGAATATGCATCAGTGGCCACCAGATTGCTACAAAGAGCTGTAGATACATTTGCTGCATGGGCAAATAGATGGTGTGTCAGCATAAACACTGACAAGTGCAGCACCACCCTATTTACCCTCTCTCCAAAACAAAAGGCAGGGATCATCCAGATAAATGGAACACCCCTAAGAGAAGATAAAGAACCAAAATACCTTGGAGTAACATTTGATGGCAAGCTGACATGGAGAAAGCACATCAACAAAGCAGTAGCAAAAGCCAGAAGGAAAATAGCCATCCTGAGAAAGCTAAGTGGAACCACATGGGGAGCCAGTACAAAAATACTTAGCAAAGTTTACCAACAAAGCATACGACCACACCTGGAATATGGGTCAACTGCGTGGTGTTCAGCATCAAAAGAGCTACAAGAGCTGGACAAGGTGCAAAATCAAGCACTTAGAGTCACCACAGGAGGGATGAGATCAACCCCTATAGTGGAAATGGAGAAGATGGGGAGGACACAGGCACTGAGTGAGCGCAGAGATATGAAAACGCTAATACAAGCAGAAAAGTTCCTCAGCTTGCCAGGCCACCCTATGAAGAACAGATTTGAAAACCTAGCTATGGGGCGGTTGAAAAGAAGTAGTTTTATCCACCAGGCCAAACGACTCTGCAGAGAAACCACTGATCTGCCCACAGTTGGTATCCCCCTAACAACTATTCCAGAGCGAACTCCATGGAAAGATGAGCATAGACTATCGTTACAAATCCAGACAAATGTGAGAGGAATATTTGACAAGGAAGAACAGAACAGTGTGCAGCGCAGAACAGCCACTCTCAGCTTCCTTGATGAAGAATACCCACAGGATCTCTGGATCCGGGTCTACACAGATGGGTCAGCACAAAATGCTGTTTGAAATGGAGGAGCGGGAGTGTACATAGAATACCCAAATAATACTAGGGACACAGCCAGAGTACCGACAGGAAAGTACTGCCATAACTATGATGCCGAAATTGAGGCAATCAAGATAGCAACAGAGAAATTACTAAATAACAGCAATGGTACACAACCTGTGGTGCTACTAACAGATGCAAAATCAGTACTCGAGGCGCTCCTCTCTGGGAAATTGCCAGTACTAAGGACACTACTTTCTGAACTTAGCAGTCAGCATAAAGTCACCATACAGTGGATACCATCCCACTGTGGAGTACCCGGAAACGACAGAGCTGATCAATTGGCTAAGGAAGGAGCCAAAGAAGAACAGCCTGATGTGCCCGTTACATACCACCAAAAGAAAAGAATGATCAAATCAGTCAGAAAGCCACCAAAACCTGCTCAAGATGACTACCACGTTATGGACAGACCAGAACAAGTCATTATTCTGCGCCTCAGAACAGGACACAATAGATTACGCAACCACATGTATACAAAATTCAAGATTGGTGAAACAGCCATGTGCACATGTGGATTGGCGTCGCAGACAGCAGAGCACATACTCCAAGACTGCCCAAAATATAACATATCTAGGCAAACCTTCTGGCCTAGAGAGACGACAGTGGAAGATAAACTCTATGAACTGAAAAAAACAGTTCAATTCATGCAAGAGACGACATTGCAGATATAGACATATTTCAAGCGAACGAAAGAAGAAGAAGAAGAAGAACATGTTTTGTTTTTGTTTTTGTTTTGTTTTTTTGGGGGCGGGGGCCTCGCTTGCTTTGAACTCAAGCGTAGTCCATACATACTACTTTGAGTAGTGCTGGACTGAATTTTGTGTGTGGATTACCTTTACCTATTAACAGTGTCCCTTCACCATCATGTGAACCCACTCTGATTTCAGAGGTACTTGTAATTTATGTCCCCAAGTCAAGGACCGTACAAGATTTTTAACATATAAAATTCAGAATTATTGTCACGAATCACTGCCGGTTACGTCTACTCCACCATCTGGACCAGATGAAGTTGACCAGATGATTGACCAAATGAAGTTGACAAGATGAAGTTGATCAGATGACGATGACAAGATGAATTTGACCAAATGAAGTTGACCAGATGAAATTGACCAAATGAAGTTGACCAGATGAAGTCGACCAGATGAGTTTGAACAGATGAAGTTGACCAGAGGAAGTTGGCTAGAGATGAAGTTGACCATGTCGATAAAAAAATCCCTAAAACCTATGGCGGAAACATGACCATCCCAGACCCGATCCTTATCAGTTTGTGTGTGCTGTGCTGGATCTTGACCTGGTTATATCCCTGAAGTCAGAGTGGGTTCCCCTGATGGTGAGGGATACTGGTAATAGAGAAAGCTAATCCACACGCAAAAGTCAGTCCAGTGAACTGGAAGTATAGCATGTGTATGGACTATGCTTGAGTTCAAAGCGAGCAAATGAAAAGAAGAAGATGACCTGGTTACATCTTACTAGCTGTCTAACTGTTCATGGCTGAGTGGTCTCCAGGTATGGTGTCCTCCTCGAGTGCTGAAGGTCCCAGTTTCAAGCCCCGGTGATGACCGGGATGTTTTCTTGTGGACTTCTAGTAATAAAATTTCCCCTGGTCTCTAGGCAGTGAGATCGGACGCCCGTGTGTATTGTTGCGCACGTAAAACATCCCTTGACAGTTGGAAATCGAAAAAGAGTAGCCTAACGGCGCTGCCCAGGCAAAATTTTGAGTTAAAAATCTACCCAAAGTATTTCAGGATCCTCGCCGGTGCTATGGAGTTCGTGCACTGAGCTGAGTTTCTCCATGCTCAGGTTTGAGTTAGGAGTAGAACGGAGCACTTATGGGTTGCACCCATGTGCCGTGATGTTGATCCATTAACTAAACTAAACTAACTGTTCATGCACTGAAGCACACTTGTTCCTGCAATGAGGCACTGTCATCATTTGGAGGTGACAAGATCGAATCCCAGTCAGTAACTATAGTTTTCAATTTTTATGTTGTCTAGTGTATCCTCTAGTCTCTAATTCTTTCTTCTAGTTCTTTGAGCGTCAAACTATACACATATGTTTATTTATGAGTACATCTACTCAGCCTCCTGAAAGATGTGAACTTCCAGACTTCCTCTTGAACACTCCACTGGTTTCTAAACTTGGAGAGGGAAAGAGAGCATTATGGCACAGTCACCATGGAGATGAAACTTTGATACAGAGTCGGGAGAAAAGTCTCTGCACCAACCTCATTCTAAGTGATACAAGCCCTTTTCATGGCTTAGAAAACCTGACGGCAATGCATCAGACTTAAAGAGTTACAACTCAGTCTCAACGTCAACAGCAAGTGATTTGGGAGCCGATCCCTTTGCGCAGATTGTCACAATGGTATGAATGCCGGCTGTTCAGAAAGTAATGGTAAACTAATGACCAAAAAATTGCCAAGAAAATAAATAGCCAATTGTTGATTTTGACATTCTGTAAACTGTCAGAGGATTTACAATCAACTAACCAACCCAAACTACAGGTCCCTTTCTCTGGAGGGAGTAGACTGGACAAGTTAGAGAGTTCTAAAAAGTGAACAACAAGAAAATAACTATTAACATACAAGAGCATATGTACAGAAAGCAATGACAAACAACTGAATGTAAACTTGCCCAGGAATCACGAACAGCCAAACAATGCTGGGTTGACTGCTACGTCCTGTAAAGGATATACAACTAAATTTAACTTAACAAGAAAACTGCATACTTGAGTGAGAAGTCTATAAGTGATTACAAAATGATGGTGGATTATCTTACGGCAGGCGCTGATGTTGTGATGCTCCCACTGCTGGTGTCGTCGTCGTCGCTGTGGTCCAGCAGTTGGTTGAGAAGTTCCCGTCCTGTCTCTGGCTTTCTCTTCTTGCTGGAACTGCTGGCAGCGGTAGATGTGCTCGTGGTCGTAGTAGTACTTGTAGCTCCTGACGTTGTAGACTTCTGAAAGGGAGAGATGCTTTTTGCTGTATTCTCTGCAATCTCCCTCCGCAATCTTTCATTTAATTCTTTCCGACTGGCATGTTTGGCCTCTTCTCGCAGAAGTTGCTGAGGACAATTAAAATAAGCAAGGGTTAAAAAAAAAACACAATTAACATGTAAGTGGTGACATATTCAGAGTTAACTTGTCCCCAAAATATATATATTAAATCAGACAAAGACGCAGGTGATCTCATGGTAGTACCTGTTATATGGATGTCGAGTTACAAGACATATATGCAAAGTTACAGTAACATGATATTGAAAACAGGGTGGCTGCTCTTGGGATGATACTGAAAAATGTACACACAAATTATAACTAGAAAACTCAATGAAAGGAAAGACATATACAGATACAAGCGAATATTTTGACCAAAGTCTTCATCAACGGACAATAACAAAAACAAACAATAATACTTAGCTAGAAAACTGAATTACCACTTTCACAAATATATAACGAATAACATAAACAAAGCCCTAATTTTGGGACCAGATGAACAAGTTTTCAGTTTTTTTGTTTCCTGAACTTACATTTGCGTCTTTCGTTGATATATCCAATTCAATATGACATGTGTGTAAACTAGAGTTATCTTCTCTCAACTTTATCAAATCTAATGGTGCATGTTTTTTCAACCCAAGATGCAGGTTAATCTACTGTGCAATATTATGTTCAGTAGTTATTACTTTCTGAATGAGAAACAAACGTTGAAATTCATATGACTGGCATAGGAAATCAACCCAGTATCGCGTTATCAGCACACTGTAAGTGTAAGCACAATTGCGTTAATCCCTCCGGCCCACACTGACCTCCCTCAACTTTATACAAACTATAAAGAGTTTACTGTGGGCAAGTTTTCTCATTTAAAAATGTTATAAGAGCAGCAGTCATTGAAGACTTCTTCTTCTTCTTCAGGTGCCTGTTCGGGAGCAGACACTGGTAATCATAACCCCCCAGGTCTCTGTGTCACCTGATATTTTAATTAATTTGTTGAAGTTTCTTACATTACCATTTGTTGCTCAGGTGTATGGACGATGCTCATGTGACTTGAAAATCAACACGAGGCGATCTGCTTCCAAATCACCTGCATCAGATTTTTAACACAGTATGTGGGATTGCGAATCACTTGTGCTACCTCTTCAAAAAATATGCTGGCTCATGTCAGACTACTCTTTACAATTTCCAACTGCCAAGGACCTTGACATGCACAACATGACCTTTGACACACACAACATGCACCCTATTTTGTACCCTTATCTAATCCCCCTAGGCACTAAGCTGAAATCTGTTGATCATGAAATACATAACCCTATGGAGGAAACATTTCCAATCCAGAAATCTGTTGACCATGAAATACCTAACCCTATGGAGGAAACATTTCCAATCCAAACACATTCCCTGCCAGTCTGGGCTGTATCCTCACTTGGTTACATCCCATTTTGCCTCTCTGCCGGTGTGAGGTCCCAGTATCAGTCTTGCACACCCCGCTGGTTTCTGGGCTTGGAGAGGGGAAGAGGAGATTTCCAACACAGTTCCCCTGGAGATAGCACTAATACTGGGTCACAAGGAAAGTCTCAAATCCTAAATGCCAATGCTGTGAATTTAAGACTTAAAACTCAGTCTTCCTGAGGATTCACAAACAACAATAACAACCCTTATCTGAGAAGTCTCAGCATCAGAAACACTACTCAGAGACAATTAGCAATGAAATCATCATCATCATCATCCTGTGCCCTGCCATGAGGCACAAACATTCATGTGTCTATAGATCCTGACCCCCGAGAAGGTTAACCGGGTCAACAAATGCTCGCAGAAGTCAGATGTGTTAGCCTAACGGCGCAAGAACACTGCTCTGCTGTAAACAGACACAATGCAATCATGACAACAACAAAAAACTCCGGATGAACACAGAAGAAGAAGAAGATCCTGACCTCTGGTGTTCTGGATAAATTATATTGATGTTATGGCCATCCACCGGGCACTGGAACGCAAATTATTCCTCCCCACGACGCTTGACGGCAGAAGTGGAAGATGATGATGATGATTCCCCCATGCTTAGGCCATCCAGCATAATTTCTGTTTGTCTGCATCTTCTACTGCCACTGATCTTTCCAGTCGTCATTACATTTTCCAATGTCCCTTTCTCATCACATGATAGTTGCGAGCCTCAGTGGAGTAGTTGCTGGACACTTGCCCGTCAACTAGGAGGTCATAGGTTCGATTTGCATTTCTCAAAATTCACTCGGGCTCCCACGTCAACCCAGCGTAAAGGGGATGCCAGGAATGACTTGGGAAGTAGAGGAGGTCGGTGGGATACTGACCTCATCACTCACTGAGTGCTGATTGGTCAATTACAAATATGGGTCTAGCACAGTATGCCAGATGTACTGTCAGGCATGAAAACGGTTATTTACTTTGACTTTCTTATGGCTAAATATAAAAAAGGTTATTTACTTTGACTTTCTTATAGCTAAATATAAAAAGGGTTATTTACTTTGACTTTCTTATAGCTAAATATAAAAAGGGTTATTTACTTTGACTTTCTTATAGCTAAATATAAAAAGGGTTATTTACTTTGACTTCCTTATAGCTGAATATAAAAAGAGTTATTTACTTTGACTTCCTTATAGCTAAATATAAAAAGGGTTATTTACTTTGACTTTCTTATAGCTAAATATAAAAAGGGTTATTTACTTTGACTTTCTTATAGTTTAATATAAAAAGGGTTATTTACTTTGACTTTCTTATCCATCCATCCATCATGTGCCATGCCGGTAAGCGTGGGCGGTCATGTTCTGCCATCTCACTCGATCAACAGAGTCGTGGATCAGTTCCGTGTTTCTGTCTCGACCATGCCACAAGGCCAAGCCATCCAGATACTTGTTTCTAGGTTCTCCAAATCATTTCTTCTCATAACATGCCCAAAAAATTGTGACTGTCTACGTCTAATGTCTCTGATCAGTTTACGATCTTCATTTGTTTCTTGAAGGACTTGTTCATTGGTCTTTCTGGCTGTCCATGGTATTCTTTGCATTTTCCTCAGAAACCACATTTCTACAGCCATCAGATGTTTTTCAGCCTGGCTGCTCATTGTCCAAGCTTTTATTGGTCAGTATGTTTTTCATCTTGCTAAAGGCTACTTTTGCCATGGCGATCCTTGTTCTAATCTCTTCAAGGCATCTCCCATCAGATGTTATTACTGTTCCGAGATAATTGTACCTGCTCACTTGTTGAAGAATATTCCCATTTACTTGTATATTACACTGTGGTATTTTGTTCTTCCTAGTGACGACCATAATCTGTGTCTTTTTACAATTTAATTCTAACCCTTGTTGTTCACTGTGTGTAACAACCGCATCTACTAAATTTTGCAGATCCTGTTCATTGTCTGCAATCAAGACTGTATCATCTGCATATCTAATGTTATTGATGCATCATCCCCCAATGTTGATTCCTTCCATATTTTCAATATTTCTGAAAATATTTTCACTGTACAGGGAAAACAGATCTGGAGACATTACACATCCCTGTCTCACACCTCTCTTAATAGGCTGATATTGGCTTACTTCATTATCAACTCTTATGGCAGCTTGTTGTTTCCAATATATGTTTTTTACAAGTCTAAGGTCTTTCCCATCAATTTGTAGATCTTCAAGCATCCTTATCATGTTGACATGTCTCACTTTATCAAAAGCCTTTGTGTAGTCAATAAAGCAAAGGTGTAGATCTTTGTTTACTTCTATAGAACGTTCGATTACGGTTCTCAGTATATACACAGCATTTACTGTACCCTTGCCTACTACAAACCCACATTGTTCTTCTCCTATTTCAGGTTGTATTTTCCTCCTAACTCTTTGCATGATAATTCTTAGCAAAATCTTCGTGATGTGACTCATTATACTAATTGTTTGATGTTGATCACATTCCAAGGCTCCTGATTTCTTTGGGATTGCAATAAATACAGAATTACATAACTCATGAGGTATATTTCCAGTATCATATATTGTATTAAGCAGACTGGTAACTTTATCTATTCCATATTCTTCTAAAGCATTAATCATTTCTGTTGTGACGTTGTCTGGACCGGGGGTCTTGCCAGATTTCATATGATTAAGAGCATTCTGAACCTCCGTCTTCAAAATTGCTGGCCCTTCATTGTTATTTTGAACAATATATTGTTCGTCTCTGTCATCGTCATAAAGGTTTTTCACGTAATCTGACCATACATGTAAAATCTGATCTTTTTCTATTATGACTCTTCCATATTTTGTCTTTCTTATAGCTAAATATAAAAAGGGTTATTTACTTTGACTTTCTTATAGTTTAATATAAAAAGAGTTATTTACTTTGACTTTCTTATAGCTAAATATAAAAAGGGTTATTTACTTTCACTTCCTTATAGCTGAATCTTCTTATTTTTCTTTCGTTCGCTTGAAATATGTCTATATCTGCAATGTCGTCTCTTGCATGAATTGAACTGTTTTTTTCAGTTCACACTGTGGTCCATAGAGTTTATCTTCCACTGTCGTCTCTCTAGGCCAGAAGGTTTGCCTAGATATGATATATTTTGGGCAGTCTTGGAGTATGTGCTCTGCTGTCTGCGACGCCAATCCACATGTGCACATGGCTGTTTCACCAATCTTGAATTTTGTATACATGTGGTTGCGTAATCTATTGTGTCCTGTTCTGAGGCGCAGAATAATGACTTGTTCTGGTCTGTCCATAACGTGATAGTCATCTTGAGCAGGTTTTGGTGGCTTTCTGACTGATTTGATCATTCTTTTCTTTTGGTGGTATGTAACGGGCACATCAGGCTGTTCTTCTTTGGCTCCTTCCTTAGCCAATTGATCAGCTCTGTCGTTTCCGGGTACTCCACAGTGGGATGGTATCCACTGTATGGTGACTTTATGCTGACTGCTAAGTTCAGAAAGTAGTGTCCTTAGTACTGGCAATTTCCCAGAGAGGAGCGCCTCGAGTACTGATTTTGCATCTGTTAGTAGCACCACAGGTTGTGTACCATTGCTGTTATTTAGTAATTTCTCTGTTGCTATCTTGATTGCCTCAATTTCGGCATCATAGTTATGGCAGTACTTTCCTGTCGGTACTCTGGCTGTGTCCCTAGTATTATTTGAGTATTCTATGTACACTCCCGCTCCTCCATTTCGAACAGCATTTTGTGCTGACCCATCTGTGTAGACTCGGATCCAGAGATCCTGTGGGTATTCTTCATCAAGGAAGCTGAGAGTGGCTGTTCTGCGCTGCACACTGTTCTGTTCTTCCTTGTCAAATATTCCTCTCACTTTTGTCTGGAGTTGTAACGATAGTCTATGCTCATCTTTCCATGGAGTTCGCTCTGGAATAGTTGTTAGGGGGATACCAACTGTGGGCAGATCAGTGGTTTCTCTGCAGAGTCGTTTGGCCTGGTGGATAAAACTACTTCTTTTCAACCGCCCCATAGCTAGGTTTTCAAATCTGTTCTTCATAGGGTGTCCTGGCAAGCTGAGGAACTTTTCTGCTTGTATTAGCGTTTTCGTATCTCTGCGCTCACTCAGTGCCTGTGTCCTCCCCATCTTCTCCATTTCCACTATAGGGGTTGATCTCATCTAAGTGCTTGATTTTGCACCTTGTCCAGCTCTTGTAGTGTGGTTTTTGATGCTGAACACCACGCAGTTGACCCATATTCCAGGTGTGGTCGTATGCTCTGTTGGTAAACTTTGCTAAGTATTTTCGTACTGGCTCCCCATGTGGTTCCACTTAGCTTTCTCAGGATGGCTATTTTCCTTCTGGCTTTTGCTACTGCTTTGTTGATGTGCTTTCTCCATGTCAGCTTGCCATCAAATGTTACTCCAAGGTATGTTGGTTCTTTATCTTCTCTTAGGGGTGTTCCATTTATCTGGATGATCCCTGCCTTTTGTTTTGGAGAGAGGGTAAATAGGGTGGTGCTGCACTTGTCAGTGTTTATGCTGACACACCATCTATTTGCCCATGCAGCAAATGTATCTACAGCTCTTTGTAGCAATCTGGTGGCCACTGATGCATATTCATTTGTGCTCCATAGAACCAGGTCATCGGCGTACATTGCCGCTTTAATTCCATGCGGTAGGTGAGCAACAAGATCATTGATGAAGATTAGAAAAAGTGTGGGGGACAAGACTCCGCCCTGGGGGACACCGTGACGCAGTAGTACTTTCTTGCTCTTGAGTCCGTCTATCTGTACTCGGGCTCTTCTGTTGTGCAAGTATGCTTTCACCCATTTGTACATTCTTCCATTGACTTTGCAGTTTCTCAGTTTCTTCATCAGACCTTCTTTCCAGACTTTGTCAAAGGCTTTCTTCAGATCTATCCATGCCGCAAGCACCAGCTTCTTCTCTTGGAATGCATCCTCAATTTCTTGAGAGAGGTAGGTTGTCTGATCTTCCGTAGAGTAGCACTGCCTAAAGCCAGCCTGCTGTGGCACAAGGATGTTTTTACTTTCAATGTACCACTGCAGTCTGTGATTGATGATGCGCTCCAGTGTTTTGCAGAGACAGCTGGTGAGGCTAATTGGTCTGTAGCTAGAGGCAATGGAACCATCTTTCCCTGATTTTAGGAGGGGTATCATGATTGCTTCTCTCCAGGCTTGTGGAACACTGCCTAAGGTCCAGCTGTTATTGAAGATCTGCAACAGCTTTGTTTTGGCCTCTGTTCCTAGGTTCCTGATCATTTCATTGGAGATACCATCAGCTCCTGGTGACTTTCTCATTTTCAGTTTTGATATGGCTAGCTCCAGTTCGCTGATTGTGATGGGTGCCTCCAGAACCTCATGTACTATTTCCTTCTGTCCTGTATGTTGTCGTTTCTCTCGAATCTCTTGTTGTTTCTCTGGACTAATTTTGATATTGCTATCTTGTGCGAATGAGTCCGCAAAATGGTCAGCTGCTTGCTTTCTTGTTAAGATTTTTCCATCTTTATGTAGCGCAATTTTTGAGTTTCTCCCTGTGCCCTCGTCATTAAGCTGTTTTATTAGCTTCCACAATTTCCTTGTGTCTCTTTCAAAGTTCAGAGACTCCGTTTTCTCCTGCCAGCTTTTCCGTCTAGCCTGCAGCTTGGCCCTTTGAAATTTGGCTTTTGCATGCTGGAATTTATTGTGGTGCTCTTGGCTGGTTGTGGCCTCTGCTTGCTTTCTACACACTTCAACATCATTATGCAACTGTTCCAGTTCACTACTCCAGTAGGGTTTATATTGTTTACGGCTCCTCTTGGTACTGTTTCTCGCGCTGCCTGTAGTATGCATTTCCCAAACTCTTCAACTACTTTATTTATGTCTTTCTCAGTGTTCAGGTTTCTAACCAATATGCTGGTGCGATGCTTGTACATTGCCCAGTCTGCTTTCTTGTAGTTCCACCTCGAGAGGGTGCTGCTTTCACTTACAAGCTCATTTTCTATGGTTAGAAAGACTGGCCGATGGTCACTGCCACCAAGTTGTTTCCCAACAATTCGTGTAATGTTCCACTCCAGGTCTGGTGAATGAAAAGCCAGGTCAGGTGTAGTTGTAGAGTGCCATGATCTCGAGTAGAAAGTATGTGAGTCGGACGACTTGTTAATCAACATGAATCTATTCTCATCCTGCCAGTCTTCCAGTCTCTCTCCTCTCTGGTCCATGTGATCATAGCCCCAGCTCTGCGAGTGGCTGTTGAAATCGCCACACACAATCATTCTTTCTTTAAGTGGTAGTGTGTCCAGTGCCTGTGGGCGGTCACTTGGACAGTAGTAATTGATCAGATGTAGATCTGTATTACCTGTCTTAAGTTTAAGTGTCTGATACTCAGCCCCTTCCATGTAGACTTTGATTTGGGAAGCCATGATGTTATTTCTTACAAGGGTCAGTATCCCACCTTTTCGCCTGTCTTTTCGGTCAGATCGGTAACACTGGTAGCCTCTGATTTTGAAGGCTATATTTTCATTGAGGTGAGTTTCTTGCAAGCAACATATGCTTACCTTTTCTTGGTCCAAGATTTTTTCTAATTCTATTTTTTTGTTGCTGACTCCCTCCGCATTCCAGTGCATTATTTTAAGTCTTCGTTTGGTAAGGCCAGTCATCCTATTCTCATGTCCCCTGGCTCCACAGGACATCTGATAAGGACCTCCAGTAGTTGGGGTTGGACCCTTTCGAGACATAGGGCCCGGCACTGCACCTGCCTGGGGGTCCAAAGCAGGGCGAGCACCATAACGATTAGCAGTAGTCGACATATTCCATTTTGCGTGATTGCATGGCATCCTGATTTCTGTGGTGCGCCTCTTGGCTGGTTGCCTCCGACTTCAGCACCTTTCTTTGCTAGAGCAGACTTTGGTCTCACTCGAGTGTAGATGTGTACACACCTGTCTGCGCATGCATGTACGTGCATACACATCTAGAGCATACTGGTTATTTTCCGGCGCCAGAGATTCGCCGTCGCCCCTTCTCCTGTTAGATTAAACAGGTCCGCCGCGTGAAGGCCAGGAGTTGGACTTTTGCTGCATAGGTTATGTATTCACGAGCCATTGAGGTATTTAAGCAATGTTGGGCGCTCACCCCAACACCGCGCCTCGGCTACATACAGCAACATTTGGAACCCTATAGCTGAATATAAAAAGGGTTATTTACTTTGACTTCCTTATAGCTAAATATAAAAAGGGTTATTTACTTTGACTTCCTTATAGCTAAATATAAAAAGGGTTATTTACTTTGACTTTCTTATAGCTGAATATAAAAAGGGTTATTTACTTTGACTTCCTTATAGCTGAATATAAAAAGGGTTATTTACTTTGACTTCCTTATAGCTGAATATAAAAAGGGTTATTTACTTTGACTTCCTTATAGCTAAATATAAAAAGGGTTATTTACTTTGACTTTCTTATAGCTAAATATAAAAAGGGTTATTTACTTTGACTTTCTTATAGCTGAATATAAAAAGGGTTATTTACTTTGACTTTCTTATAGCTGAATATAAAAAGGGTTATTTACTTTCACTTTCTTATTAGTTAGTTAGTCCTTCCTCTTGAGCCTAAGGCGGTGCATAGGGCCCAAGTCAATGCTCTCCATGTCTGGCGGTTCGCTGCTACCTGTTGTAGATCCTGGATGTTCACTTGGCCGTTGAATGAGCCTTCTCTGATGATGGTTCTACGCAGGGTCTCTCTTGGTCTTCCCAGTTTTCTTTTCCCTACTGGTGACCATAAGAGGGCTTGGTTGGGGAGTCTTGTCTTGTCCATTCTGAGTACATGGCCGGCCGATGTAGTTCCAATGGTGTTTTCTGATAAAATTGGATACAATGTCTTGCTTAGTCTCTTGTCTTATTTGCGTATTGGTTCTGAAATCTGTCCAGTGGAGGTTTAGAATTCTTCTAAGACATGTGTTCTCAAAATTGTCTAATTTTTTATCTAAAGCTACCGTTGATTTTCAACTCTCACATCCATACGTTAGCACTGGAATCACACAAGAGTTGAAGATTTTAAGTTTCGTATGTTTGCTGAGTGTCTATGACTTCCAGATGTTTGACAGTTTATTGAAGGCACCAGATGCCAGTGCGATTCTAGATAATATTTCAGGTGTTGAGTCCCCTGTAGATGTCATTTTGCTTCCTAGGTATGTGAAGCTGTTGACTTGTTCAAGACTTTCTTAAAGCTGAATATAAAATAGGGTTATTTACTTTGACTTTCTTATAAATAAAATAATTTAGTTTCCTCCAAAGTCGGAGTGTGTCTGCCTGTATGGTGAGGAACCACCAGTCTGCACACCAATAAGCCAGACATGGGACAACGGATACTCACGCAGACCTCAGTCCTGTATGACATCATGCTGATGTTGGACAACAGGATGCCTTCATTTGACATACAGGACTTCGCATTGGAGCTCAAGCCAATGAACACAAGCAAGCAAGCAAGCAAATAATTTAGTTGCATGTCCTTCACAGGACGTAGCAGTCAACCCCAGCATTTTCGCTGTTTCTTGATTCCTGGGCAAATTTTATGTTCAGTAGTTACCTTTTTCGAAAAAACCAGCACCGCTGTGTTTCGAACCCGGGTATACAGGCTCACAAACCGCGTTCACAAGCCCTTAGCCACGGAGACCAGTATACTTTCTTATAGCTAAATATAAAAAGGATTATTTACTTTGACTTCCTTATAGTTGAATATAAAGTTCTACTTTCAACAGCCTTTTCAGGCACTTGTTAGTTAACGTGACCACCCTGTGAGCATCTTCATGCTGGTTGACTTTTGTCTCTTCTTCCAAGAACCCCGCCTTCCATGGCTATTCTTTCCAAGCCACTGCGATGTTTAATATGGCCAGAGAGTTTTAGTTTCAGAAACATGACACTGGTTATGTGCCAGGTTTCTTCCATGTTCAGATCACGTATAATTTTTGCACTTTTATCCTTCTTGGTCTACGATATTCTAATTATGTTTCTGTAGTATTTAATCTCAAAAGCTCCAATTTTCTTCTTCAGTTATTGCAAAATTGTCCGTGATTCACATCCATATGTTGCTACATGAAAGTTGTATGTTTTCAAAAATTTTATTTTCATTTTTTTTTTTTTGGCCGGCTTTGGTCATAGGTACTGTACCACTATACTAACAATATCCCATAATATAGGGTTATTTTTAATGACTGTTAGGTTTTTTAAAATATTGCCTTTCCAAGTTTTGTATTCACCCTATGTGAACTCATGCAGCATACAAGTAAATACAAAACTTGGAATGGCAGTATTTTCAAAAACCCCAGTCATTTAAAATACACCCTATAAATCATCTAATTATGTGCCGCAGAGGTTTCAGGAAAAGGACCAACACTGACCAAAACCTTGGAGCACTTCTCCCACAAGCTGGGTTTCCAGTCTGGCTAGCATTGCAAGGATTACCATATCTTTCTGGGGAAGTAAGCTCAGGTACCAGCATTGAAAAACACCACAAATTCCTGCGCTTGAGGGGGAAAGAAGAACTCTGCAATACATTCCCAAATGGAGTTGATACTTTCTTACCGGGATGAGAGGAAAGTCTCTACACAAGTTAGTTAGTCTACAGATCATCCTCACTGCACATCAAACCATTAATCCATATGTGCTCAGATCCCCTACTTAATATCTCCCTCAGTGTGTAGTGAGTTATTACACCAGTTCTGTGGTAGTTGGCTATTCTTCTTTGGCTTCCCACAAAGTTGCACATCCATTCCTTGAGTAATTTACCCATCATGTCTCCCTGAGGGCATTCAGAATGTCAGCCTGCTCCATTGCTCATCTATTCCCCTTAGCAGCCAATCCCACAAGCCTATCTGCTCACTCATTTCCTCTTACAACCACATGCCGTGGCACAGAAATGAAACAGACAGTCCTTCACGACCTCTTCACAGATTCTACACAAGCCTCACCCCAACACATTCTACACAAGCCTCACCCCAACACATTCTACACAAGTCTCACCCCAACACATTCTACACAAGTCTCACTCCAACACATTCTACACAAGCCTCACCCCAACACATTCTACACAAGTCTCACCCCAACACATTCTACACAAGTCTCACCCCAACACATTCTACACAAGTCTCACCCCAACACATTCTACACAAGCCTCACCCCAACACATTCTACACAAGTCTCACCCCAACACATTCTACACAAGCCTCACCCAAACACATTCTACACAAGCCTCACCCCAACACATTCTACACAAGTCTCACCCCAACACATTCTACACAAGTCTCACCCCAACACATTCTACACAAGCCTCACCCAAACACATTCTACACAAGTCTCACCCCAACACATTCTACACAAGTCTCACCCCAACACATTCTACACAAGTCTCACCCCAACACATTCTACACAAGCCTCACCCCAACACATTCTACACAAGCCTCACCCCAACACATTCTACACAAGTCTCACACCAACACATTCTACACAAGCCTCACCCCAACACATTCTACACAAGTCTCACCCCAACACATTCTACACAAGTCTCACCCCAACACATTCTACACAAGTCTCACCCCAACACATTCTACACAAGCCTCACCCCAACACATTCTACACAAGCTTCATACCATCACATTTCTACAGAGGCCCACAAAGCAGACACAGAGGCCCTCAAAGCAGACACAGAGGCCCTCAAAGAGGACACAGAGGCCCTCAAAGCAGACACAGAAATAGCTGTCAAACTGTCATTTATTGCCTATAGTACCATACGGTGTAGGGCAGAGGGGGTCTTGAGCCTGAGGAATTAAGGCTGCCTGGTTAGTGCAGTTGCTGCAAACTGTGCAGGTTAGGATTTTCGTTTTTCCCCCACAGAAAAACATCCACACCTTGCCAAGGATTCGAACCTGGTTCTCCTTAAGGAGAACCAAGTGTTCTTAGCCACTCAGCCAGCCGCTCCTAATAGAAATAGCAAATCATGTTAATTATACAGAACAAACATTACTACCTTAAGAAGGGCATTAGCTTTCCTTGGCTCAGCCTCGTTCTTCTCTGCCATATTAGCAAAGTCTGAAGAATTTGCTGTCAGTCCCATTGAACTTAAAGGAATTGAAGGCATGCTGGCGTCAAGCATGGACGGTTCATCATCGTCATCCTGACTTAGTAAAGTTTTCAGAATGTGATTGTTGTTACCACCACCGATCATGTTGTTGGGATTGTTACTGGAGGACACCACCTTGCACTCCCGGGGACTCTCCCACCACTGTTGTTATGACTACTAACTTCTGCCTCTCCATCCTCATTGGATGTGCTCTGAGGCTTCTGTGGGGGGCTCTGGCCTGGCCCCTCTGTCGGAGACTGGTGCAGGTGGTCATCGGGAGACCTCATGATGATATTTGAGCTGCTGGCCTGATGCAAGTCCAGACCCAAACTGGACATGCTGACTGACGAAGACATTAAACCACAGTTACTATTGGACATGGAGTTGCCAGAGCCCTGCTGGTTCCTGCTGATGACTTGTCGCCTGCCTTCCATGGAAGCCGGGGAATGAAGAGGGTCTGGTGTTGTATTCTGAGTCAACAGCTGGCAGAGTCTGTGAGACGACAAACCTGAATTATTATTCATAGAATTATTACCACCAGCCACTGAAGTTATATTCTGCTGCTGGAGGCTGCTTAGGTCCATATTTGTAGAATATGACGGCGATGAGACGGAAAGCAGGGATGACGATGGAAATCCAGATGAAGATATTGAGCGGTTCATCTTAATATCTAAAGACATCATTCCAGATTGAGGGTTGGAATCCTGAAGACTGTGTAGTGGAGATGGCACAGATATACCCAATGGTGTATTCAGGGACTGCGTAAAATCCCCACTAGAAGGTGGAGTGGGTGGAACTGAGGATGGCGATCTACCCCATCCAGCCGGGCTTGAAGGATAGCCTGTAACAAAGATAATACAACTGAGTTAGTACTGTCTATGCCAGTCAGTTGCTACTTGAACCTATTCTCAAACCTGTGAAGGAAACATCCCTGAACAAGGCAAAATCTCAACCAGTCCATACGTGATGTACTCAATCAATACATGGTTACTTCCTAATATGCCTCTCCAGTACTAGTCTTAACTAATTTTGGTTTCTGAGCTTGAAGAGGGGAAGATGTCTGCTTGTCTCTGAAACGTCCTCTGTTTTTGTAACTGTAATATTATATAGCTGACTTTACACTCCATGTTTTGTAACTGTCATTTTTATAAAGGTGACCTTACACTCCGATTTCTGTAACTGTAATTTTATGAAGCTGACCTTACACTCCATTCTTTTGTAACTGTAATTTGATAAAGCTGACCTTACACTCCAATGTTTGTAACTGTAATTTTATAAAGCTGACCTTCCGATTTTTGTAACTGTAATTTTATACAGCTGAACTTCCTCTGTTTTTTTGGTAACTGTAATTTTATAAAGCTGACCTCACACTCCATTTAAAGAAAAAATGTAATTTCATCTTCTTCTTCTGCGTTCCTCCGGAATGTTGTTTTAGACGTAATTGTGTTGTGCCTGTTTACAGCAGAGCCGCGATATTGCTGCGATATTTGAACCTTTCGGCCAACACATCCTACTTCTTCAGGATTTGTTAGCCGGATTACCTTCCAGGGTGTAAATGTAATTTTATAAAGCTGATCTTCCACTCCATTTTTTGTAACTGTAATTTTATAAAGCTGACCTTACACTCCATTTTTTTAACTGTAATTTTATAAAGCTGGCGTTACACTCCATTTTTGCAACTGTGATTTTATAAAGCTGACATTACACTCCATTTTTTCCAACTGTAATTTTAAAAAGCTGATATGTGAAAAGCACACAAGCTGAAGAACACACAATGGTAGTGGAAATGTGGTTTCTGAGAAGAATATAAATAATACCATGGACGGACAGTAAAATGAATGAGAAAGACCTTCTAGAAATAGATGAAATATGTAAACTGATCAGAGAAGTTAGATGCCGACTGTCAAGATCTTTTGGTAAGTTATTAGAAGAAACACATTTGAAAACTTGATGATGAAACTAATAAAACTGATGGTAAAAGAGCAAGGGGAAGGCAAAGGGCTAAATACCTGGATGGTTTTGGCAACATGGCATAACTGGGACAAGAGTATTGACCCGAGCTAGCGATGAAGTGAGATGGAAAACCCTGACCGACCATATTTTTGGCATGGCACATGGTGATGTGTTTTCAGCTGTAAGAATTCATTGTTTACTTCATTTTATGCTGATTGATATCTGCTGTATGCACCTGAAACTGTACTGCCACCTTGCTGTCTTGACAGATGATAGTTATTATGTTTAAAACAGGCATAATAACCTCTCCATTGCACAAAGCCTAGGCTGAATTGTAGAGACCATGTTTTACCCATGCAGCATGATCCCTCTCTCTGCCTGCCTAGTTTACCCCAGAGGAAAGGTATCACCAATACATCTGGAACAAGACAAGCTGCAGATGCTGCCAGGTCAGCAAAGTTTTGCTCTAACTCTCCGCCTGTTGGAGCTTCGATCCTAGACCAGTTGCCGGCCAAGGCTTAGGGCCTGGTCTTGCATTTCCTCACACTAGGATAAAGCTGATACCCTCCCACGTGCGCTCCTCCACCCGAAGCCATTGGCATAATGTAGGGTGTTGGGTTTGGCGAGCAGCACCCAACATTCGGCACTAACAGATAGCAGGTAGTACCGTCTACTGTCATACGAAAGCTCAATCATATCTGACTAAAGATCTGACTATTCACACCTGACAAGATTCAGAGACATATGCCAGGCAATAAATTGTGCAACATATTGTTTATGTCTTCGTTATTCATATTCACAGTGGGGTAGATAAAACGCTGTTTTGAAGACGCATTAACCCTACATTACCTGAATGAGGTGACATTACCTGACTAAGGTGACATTACCTGACTAAGGTGACATTACCTGAATGAGGTGACATTACCTGACTAAGGTAACATTACCTGACTGAGGTGACATTACCTGACTAAGGTGACATTACCTGACTAAGGTGACATTACCTGAATGAGGTGACATTACCTGACTGAGGTGACATTACCTGACTGAGGTGACATTACCTGACTAAGGTGACATTACCTGAATGAGGTGACATTACCTGACTGAGGTGACATTAACTCTACATTACCTGACATTACCTAACTGAGGTGACATTAACTCTACATTACCTGAGCTGACATTACCTAACTGAGGTGACATTACCTGACTGAGGTGACATTACCTGTCTGAGGTGACATTACCTAACTGAGGTGACATTAACTCTACATTACCTGACTGAGTTGACATTACCTAACTGAGGTGACATTAACTCTACATTACCTGAGCTGACATTACCTAATTGAGGTGACATTAACCCTACATAACCTGACTGAGGTGACATTACCTGACTGAGGCGACATTAACGGTGATACAGAAGTCTTCTGTTGAAAGCCCAATGTAAACTGCCCTCCTTGGTTTCGATTCTGCTGAAGATTTGTACTCAGTCCCACTGATGCAGATACCGGACTGCGCTGGTTAGAATAGTTCCTCATCATTCTCTGACTGAGACCTGCACTGCGAGGCCCACTCCCGGGACTGGGAGTAAACCGCGGATTCTTCTGAGAACCATCAAATGATGTGACTGAGTTGCTTCTATTGGCCATGCTCAACATGGGAGGTCTCTTGATAGAACCAGGGTTGTTTCCCAGCTCATTCTGCAGCGCGTACTGCAAAGGAGATGGTGCATTAGTGGACACTGGGGACTTCAAGGATGATATTGTTTCCCAGTTTGTATTTCCAGAGCTGCCACTGTCATCCAACATTGTTGGTTTATTGTCTAAGTTGTCATCTGAAACAAACAAGAGGGACAATATTTTCACAACAAATTCAGGAATTCATGAATTTAAACACATAAATCTCAAACAATATGCTGTAAGATTTATTTATTGTCTGAGTTATTTTGCTGCATCTCATCATGTGCATTCTGCAGAGTTATATTTAATATGAAATGAGTATATCAATAATACTTAAGCTGAAACAATTAAAACACAAGTCATTCAAAGCAAAATATGTCAGGCAATAAATCATGCTACATAATGTTTGTGTCTTCTGTCTTTAAATTCACTAAGGAAATATATTGTTTTGAATTCATAAATTGTTCTTATTACGTATCAACTGATCCAGGGAAAGATGGAAATGAAAGGAATGCTACATCACACTGAGGCAACATCAATCACTTACTTGAACTGCTGCCGAAAAGGTCCCCCCATTCTGCCAGAGCATCCAGATCTGAGCTGGAAGGATCGGCCATTCCCATTCCCCCACCAATGTTTATGTGAGGGAGGGAAACAGCTGGGGCTGACGTCTGATGGGATGAGAAACCACCCAAGCTTTCGGGAACACCTCGATTCACTGACTGACCAATGAGAGAACCTGTTGAAGTGGGTCCTTTGAGTTCAAGGTCGGAGTCACATTCCCTGTTGAAGTTCAATATTTGTATCAATTTTTATTCAAAATGTGCATATAATAAACAGTAAACAGACATTGAATATCACTAAATACAAACACAACATTACATCACTAAATACAAACTTTACAATACTTCACTAAATACAAACTTTACAATACATTGCTAAATACAAACATGACACTACATTGCTAAATATAAAAATTACACTACATCGTTAAATATAAACATGACACTACATCAATAAATAAAAGTGGTTTTCTTTTTCTTGGTCCACGATGCATTTAATATTAAAGGGTGACCCCCAAAATAAAACAGAACCAACAAATCTTTGAAAGTTTTGGGCATCATTGGGACAATGCAGAGGATTGGATCGAGATCATCAGTGGTTCCAGCAAGACGGGGCCACCCCACACACATCAAATTAGTCTCTATCCTGGCTGAGAGAGCGATTTCAGGGGAGACTAATCAGCATGAAGTGTGACTTGGAGTAGACACTGCGTTCACCTGACGTGAACCCCCTAAATTTTTAGTTATGGGGGTATCTCAAGGATAATGTGTGCCAGAACAACCCTCAAACGATTTGTGAACTGAAGGCAGTAATCACAGCAAAGATCAGGGAAATCCCTGAAAACTTAGCCCAACGTATGCAAGTGTGCATCCAACACTGGAGGCAATTTGGAGAATAACTTTTATGCAAAGCGACTGAGGTAACTGAAACTTTTGGAAATGATTGTACACAGACTGAAGTTTATGTTCACCAAATTTCAAGAAATTTGCTTAACCTTTGTAAGATTTAATAAACCTTTTATGGGTTCTGTTTGTTTTGTGTGTGTGACCCTTGTATTATGTATTGCAAAGCAGTCTCCTCTTCTTCTTTTTCTCCTCCGTTCCCTTCTTTTTCTTCTTCTTCATTTCAACCTCTTCGTCCTTCCCCTCCTCTGCCTTCTTTTGCTTACACCTTCAATCAATCAAGTATCATCTCCACAACAAATATTATCTGCGATGGATCTCTTTAATCCTGTCACAACACACCAAACTGTCATTTATTACCAGCAGCATATCCCCTCTGTCCATCTTTAATATCCTATTGTTAAGTCATCAGAATCAGGCCTTGCAGCTCTCTGGTTTCCCTGTACAACCCTACACATCAGATCCACACAAGGTCAAGGTGTCAAGCCTCCACAAGAGGCAGCCACTCATGCCAGGTTAAACTTTCCAAAGCATGAGCTAAGAGTCAGATCTTTGGTTTCCCTATATACCCTACACAACAGATCCACATAAGGTCCAGAAGGTTTCAGGCCTCCACAAGAGGCAGCCACTACTGCCAGGTTAAACTTCCCATAGCATGAACTAATAGTCACAGACGACTGTTGCCTTTCTTTTACAAGTGAAGTCTTGAACAGAAGTGAATATCAAGGACCCTTTTACATGTTTTAATATATGATATAAAATAATACAAAGTAATGCAGCTTTACAGAACAGAATTATGAAACAAACAGGACGTTGTGGCGATTAGCCTTCATCACCAAACACATACATACACAAAACACAAGACACAATCACAGAGATAAAGGCTAATCGCCACAACATCCTGTATGTTTCATAATTCTGTTCTGTAAATCTGCATTACTTTGTGATATTTTATATTGTTTACATTTCCACAGCTTTACCACAGTTCCACCATTTAATTTGCACCAGGCATATGGTGCCAAACCCATATTTTTATTGACCAATCGGTTCTATGCGGGTCATGTGGTCAGTAGCACCTCGTCCATCTTTGCTTCCCAAGACTTTCCTCATACTCATTTCAGGCTGGGTCGACCTGGGAGCCCACTCAATTAAAGAAAGAAATCTGCCATGATGTAGGTTATTTTTTGTTCTGGTCTTTTTTTTTTTTTTTGGTGCTTGCTCGCTTTGAACTCAAGTGTAGTCCATACACACGACTTCTAGTAGTGCTGGACTGAATTTTGATTGTGAATTAGCTTTCCCTATTAACAGTGTCCTGTGCCATCAGGCGAACCCAATCTGTCTTCAGAGGTACTTGTAATTTATGTCCCAAAGTCAAGGACGACAGGTCAACATTTTAGTCCAGCTGTCCGGTGTTGGGGCTGAACCGCTTACCTCGGCATCAGCACACCGGATGTTTAAGAACACAGGTTCCTATCCATTCAGCCATGCGGATCTGCAATATTAAGTTTTATTTGTCTTCATAACATGCCCAATAAATCTTGATCTAGACAGGCACAATTATTTATTTTGTGCGTTGTTCATTTTGAACTCAAGCGGAATGCATACACGTGCTACTACTACTTCTAGTGCACTGGACTGATTTTTGCGTGTGGACAAGCTTTCCCTATTACCAGTGTCCCTCGCATCAGGTGAACCCACTCTGATTTCAGAGGTAACTGTAATTTATGTCCCCAAGTCAAGGACAAGAACTCAAAATTTTAGTCCAACTGACCAGTGTAGGATTGAACCCATTGCTTCTGCTTTAGATGTTTATGAATATTCTTATCCATTTGGCCATGTTAACGTATATGGGCACTATTATAAAATGTCACGTGCCTGAGAGAGAGACAACCTTAAATATGTAAGTAAACATACATTAAAGTCCTTACCGTATAACTGTATGAACAGACACAATGAATTCTGGTTCCCCGGTCACATGGTTGTTAAACAGTGTGCTCTTTGTCTGTACAAATACATACCGGTTTTCAACCACCTTGAACCGATAAACTCCACTAGTGCTGTGGCCATTCTTTAGAACTGAATGAAAAATAAAGGTTCATAAAAATTTTGTTTTATTATACGGTTTTCATAACATTGTACCAATACCTGCAGACAATGTTTGAAAAGTTATGAATTTAATAACCTCAGCTTATTCTCATAGCCCCATGCAATGTAGTGTTGCTCATCATGTCTTCTGTACTGTCAATCATTTCTGATTAGGATGTTCCTCCATGACATGTCAAAGTGTCCAGCATCTTCTCTCTTGGTTTCCCCCTGCCTCCCCTCCCCTCCAACTTTCCAGTAGTCACAAAGTGCTCCAGCTTTTCATTTTCTGTGATGTACCTAAAGAATATGGATTTTCTTTTTCTGATGTCGGTCACCAGTTCTCTCTGTGAGTTAACTTCTTTTAAGATATATTATGAGATGGGTAAAGCTGGAGTATGCCATCACAACAGTAATGTTAGAGGGGAAGAAAGGCAGGGGGAAACCAAGAGAGAAGATGCTAGATAGTTTGACAATGTGGCATGGAGGAACATTAGAATTAGAAATGATTGGCAGCACATGAGATAGAAGGCTGTGGACAGCCATGATCACCAACGCCACAAGGCATGGACTATAAGAAGATTGGCAGCATAAGAGATGGAAGGCTGTGGACAGCATTGATCACCAATATGACATGGCATGGACCATAAGAAGATTGGCAGCACATGAGATAGAAGGCTGTGGACAGCCATGATCACCAACACCACATGGCATGGACTATAAGAAGATTATAATGATGGTGGGGTTAATCAATAACAATTAAGACATTACCCTCTTTGGACAACAATCACCTTCAAATTAATATCCTACCAGTGACCGACTTGGTCATAAGACTATTATTCTGAGCAAGGGATAGACCATAATATAACTTCTCTTCTGAGTTTGAACAAGGTTGGGGTAATGGGGGATGGGTGAACAGTTTCCTTTCTCATTACTTTTCCTTCCCAGATTTGGGGCACAAAATCTAGGAGGACTCCAATTGATGTGAAAACTACCTCAACAGTTGGAAGTAAAAAAAACAACAGATCAAATAATCTACTGTCCTCTCACTCAGAAAGGAAATATTTATAGCATCCATATATATATATATACAAACACAATTGAATCCTTGTGGGTCTATGGAGTTTGTGCACAGTGTTATGATACCCCTTATGTATTCTATGGGAGAAGACTAGGGTACTGATGGAGTTACGAGAGTGTGTAGTTAAAGTGATTCTTTACAAATGAACCAAATCATAATTTCAGGAGGTGCTTGAGGCAATCATTGATCAGTGACTTGGTGTCAGTAATGTTCTGTGACATCTTCTGAGGGAGATCAATAAAAATGGAAAACAGAATTGACCAGCTTTAAAAGAACACAATTATAGGTGACAGAATGGATGTGTTGGCTAGAAGCCTTCATCAGCACACAAAAACAAACCAACGCTGATATGTTAACTACATTCAAACAATACAAAAAGCCATTCAGATCAGGACATCGAGACAACTTAATCCTAGGACATTAACTTTGACTGTTGTGAACAACAAGCATAGAATTACAGTTCTGTCAGAGTACAGCCTGTGAGCCCTGTAATGCCTGCAACATATTTGGTCTGGCCCTGCCAAGGCAGGACTTGAAAATCAATAAATCTAGAGGCTTTATAGGCAATCATCAATAAATTGCTGTCCATCCATCTCTTGATGTTATCTTCCCACTTGTTTCATTGGCCACCTCTTGCTCGATTGCCTTCAACCTTATCATCCAGTATGGTTTTTATAAGAGTTATGTCTTTTAACGTGGTCAAAATAGTTCACTTGCCTCTTTTTATTTCTTTCATCAACTCTCTTTTCATTCCCAGTTTTTCTAGATCATGATTCTAGATGATTTTCTCTATTGATGACCAAATATAGCATGCTAATTTTTAGGTTAATAATTCTGGATTGTCCGAGAGTCATGTTATAAATATCCAAATGGCCCTTGGCAGAAAAACTGATTCCCTGCCCCCTCATCTAAACCATTATGATATTTGATATTTCAGTGTCAGAGATTTCATATTGTTAATGACCCTGTTTTCTTTGACAATCTTATCTAATACACTGTCAGTATTTTAATTTCTTCAGTAATCTGCAACATTTCATTCAAACCCCTCAGTGTTCTTCTTCAGTTCTTGTGAAATTGTTCATAATTCACATCTATATGTTACCACAAAAAGACGTATGTTCTCACAATTACTTCTGTTCTTTGTTTTGTTATCTGTTGGTTGTGCCATAAATTTTTCATGCTGTATATTCTATGCATTGCTATGCCCAGTCTCCTCCTTCAGTGCTTGTTCATAATTCACATCTATATGTTACCACAAAGAGACGTATGTTCTCACAATTACTACTGTTGTTTGTTTGCTGTTGTGTCATACATTCTTCATGCTGTATATTCTTCTTCTGCATTCATCCGGAATGTTGTTTTAGACATAACTGCATTGTGCCTGCTTACATAAGAGCTGTGATGTTAGCACATTTCAGTCCGCACATCTGACTTCTTCAGGCATTTGTTGACCAGGTTACCTTCCTGGGTGTTTCGTAAGATATTCCACTCTCACTGTTGTGGTGTTATCCTCATCCCAGCTGGTCCATTTAGAACAGCTGAATACATCCTGGTCAGCCCCCAAGGGAAGACAGGGGTAGATCATGGGTATTCCCCACGATCAAAGGAGGCTTCCATAATTGCAGACCAGACACATGGCGCTGATTCTTGGCTCACCCAAGGAATCGTCACGCCTTCACGAATCGTCATGTCCTGCACATGGCTGCTTAGCCTCACATTAGTATATTGGGCCTTCCGTTCACCACAGGCTGTTCCTCTGGAAATCAGAAGAATGCAGTCTGCAGATGACATCCATACAGCAAGCTTTTGATTTTGACTTTCCATGTAATGGATTTGCTATCCAAGCAACATTCAATTTCGTGCCACAGGGACACTTTTCCACCTTTGATGACGCCCACACAATGAGCTTTCGATTTGGACTTTCCACATAATGTAATTGCTATCCAAACAATATTCTATTTTGTGCCACTGGGACACTTTTTCCACCTTTGATGATTCCCACACAATGAGCTTTCGATTCGGACTTTCCACATAACGAATTTGCTATCCAAGCAATATTCCATTTTGCACCACTGGGACACTTTTTTCACCTTTGATGATGCCCACACAATGAGCTTTCAATTTGGACTTTCCACGTAATGAGTGTGCTATCCAAGCAATATTCTGTATATCCTATGCACTGTTGTGTCTGGTCTTCTTCCGACTTCTGTTGACAAGGATTTAACAGGCAAGAGGATAGACATCTTTGTACTGGGTTTTATCCCATATGGCTCAGCCTCTTTCTGCAGGGTGGCCTGCCAAACGTGTCACACAAAGCACAAACTCCGCAGCTCCAGTGATGACACCCAGGAGTCTCCGAGAAAATTGCACTCATGAACCGAACGATATAGCCCGGAATTAAACCCATGGCCTTTAGAACAAGAAGCAGGTGGTGTAACGACTTCACCATAGAGATCCCCTGACTTCTGTTGTCTCAGTACTGGCACACAAATACACACACACAAGAGATCCCCTGACTTTTGTTGTCTCAGTACTGGCACACAAATACACACACACAAGAGACCCCCTGACTTTTGTTGTCTCAGTACGAGCACACACACAAAAGCCGAAACAAAAAAAAACTAAGTAGCAATAAGATTACCATCCTGAGAGTGCCTCTTCAGGTGCTGCATATCACTGGCATGGCAGAAGTCTGTAATAAGGCCACCCTCTAAGTTCACCATGCCATGGCTGTAATAGAGATTTCATATACATAATGATTTACACCAGCAAGTCAGCATGGGCCAGATTCTCTCTATTATATTTATCTTGATATCACTCAAGCAAATTATGTTAGACACCTTACTTTTTGTAGAGACGACAAATTCTCACTCCTTCTCTCTCTTTCTCTCTCCCACTCTTACTTTCTCCATTCTTTACTCCCTCTCTCAATCATGCTTTGCCCCCTTCCACTCTCTCTCACTCACACAGATATATGTATAAATTTGTCCCATAGGAGATATAGTCACTGGAGTGTGAAATCTTAGGCTTTCATATATTCTACAGCCTGGCATAATGTGGTGAGATGACAAGTTCCTCTCCTCGTCGCATTTCTATTTACTGGGAAAACAATAGGTTTTCTTTCACTACCAAGAACTGAACCTAAATCACTACATTGGTAGTCAGTGACCAAGTGCACTAAATACTTCACTACAGCATCTTGGGGGTGATCAGATCAGAAGTTACAGGTCCATCGCTGGCAAGCAGACTAGATTCATCTCCCTTTGTTGACTATTTCAACAACTTTCACAAAAATAAGAAAAAGAATGGGATGCACTACTTGTGTGATCAATGACAAGAGACTGAAGATATTCATGTGCAATTAAAGTGATGCTTTGACTTCACTGGCACCTTGCCATCTTGACTGATGATAGTTTGTAGAATGGAGTTATTTATACCTCTCCATAGCACGCATCCTGGGCTGAATTTAGAGACCATGTGTTGTCCATGCAGCAGGATCCCTCTCTCTGTCTGTCTAGTTTACTCCAGAGACCATGTGTTGTCCATGCAGCATGATCCCTCTCTCGGCCTGCCTAGTTTACTCCAGAGACCATGTGTTGTCCATGCAGCATGATCCCTCTCTCGGCCTGCCTAGTTTACTCCAGAGACCATGTGTTGTCCATGCAGCATGATCCCTCTCTCGGTCTGCCTAGTTTACTCCAGAGACCATGTGTTGTCCATGCAGCATGATCCCTCTCTCGGCCTGCCTAGTTTACTCCAGAGACCATGTGTTGTCCATGCAGCATGATCCCTCTCTCGGCCTGCCTAGTTTACTCCAGAGACCATGTGTTGTCCATGCAGCATGATCCCTCTCTCGGCCTGCCTAGTTTACTCCAGAGACCATGTGTTGTCCATGCAGCATGATCCCTCTCTCGGTCTGCCTAGTTTACTCCAGAGACCATGTGTTGTCCATGCAGCATGATCCCTCTCTCGGTCTGCCTAGTTTACTCCAGAGACCATGTGTTGTCCATGCAGCATGATCCCTCTCTCGGCCTGCCTAGTTTACTCCAGAGACCATGTGTTGTCCATGCAGCATGATCCCTCTCTCGGCCTGTCTAGTTTACTCCAGAGACCATGTGTTGTCCATGCAGCATGATCCCTCTCTCGGCCTGCCTAGTTTACTCCAGAGACCATGTGTTGTCCATGCAGCATGATCCCTCTCTCGGCCTGCCTAGTTTACTCCAGAGACCATGTGTTGTCCATGCAGCATGATCCCTCTCTCGGCCTGCCTAGTTTACTCCAGAGACCATGTGTTGTCCATGCAGCATGATCCCTCTCTCGGCCTGTCCTAGTTTACTCCAGAGACCATGTGTTGTCCATGCAGCATGATCCCTCTCTCGGCCTGCCTAGTTTACTCCAGAGACCATGTGTTGTCCATGCAGCATGATCCCTCTCTCGGCCTGCCTAGTTTACTCCAGAGACCATGTGTTGTCCATGCAGCATGATCCCTCTCTCGGCCTGTCTAGTTTACTCCAGAGACCATGTGTTGTCCATGCAGCATGATCCCTCTCTCGGCCTGTCTAGTTTACTCCAGAGACCATGTGTTGTCCATGCAGCATGATCCCTCTCTCGGCCTGCCTAGTTTACTCCAGAGACCATGTGTTGTCCATGCAGCATGATCCCTCTCTCGGCCTGTCTAGTTTACTCCAGAGACCATGTGTTGTCCATGCAGCATGATCCCTCTCTCGGCCTGCCTAGTTTACTCCAGAGACCATGTGTTGTCCATGCAGCATGATCCCTCTCTCGGCCTGCCTAGTTTACTCCAGAGACCATGTGTTGTCCATGCAGCATGATCCCTCTCTCGGCCTGCCTAGTTTACTCCAGAGACCATGTGTTGTCCATGCAGCATGATCCCTCTCTCGGCCTGCCTAGTTTACTCCAGAGACCATGTGTTGTCCATGCAGCATGATCCCTCTCTCGGCCTGTCTAGTTTACTCCAGAGACCATGTGTTGTCCATGCAGCATGATCCCTCTCTCAGCCTGCCTAGTTTACTCCAGAGACCATGTGTTGTCCATGCAGCATGATCCCTCTCTCAGCCTGTCTAGTTTACTCCAGAGACCATGTGTTGTCCATGCAGCATGATCCCTCTCTCAGCCTGCCTAGTTTACTCCAGAGACCATGTGTTGTCCATGCAGCATGATCCCTCTCTCGGCCTGCCTAGTTTACTCCAGAGACCATGTGTTGTCCATGCAGCATGATCCCTCTCTCTGCCTGTCTAGTTTACTCCAGAGACCATGTGTTGTCCATGCAGCATGATCCCTCTCTCGGCCTGCCTAGTTTACTCCAAAGGAAAGGTAACACCAACAAGTCTGGAACAAGACAAGCTGCAGAAACTGCCGGAGCAGCAAAGCAATACTCTTAACTGTCCATCAATCAGAGCTTACATCCTAGACCAGTTGCCGATCAAGGCTTAAGGCCTGGTCTGCCCTGCCATGACATTTAGTCTTTAGGTTGCATTTTCTCGCACTAAGTTAAGGCTTGTACCCTCTCAATAGCACTCCTCCATCCAAAGCCGTTGGTACAATGTGGGCACATTCAGCGCTAACAGAAAGCAGATGGTACCGTCTACTGTCATATCGTAGCTCAGTCATATCCGACTAAGACCTGACAAGATAAAGTGATGCTTTATAAGCAAATAAAATACTTATATACAATTATATACAGTCTTGTGTCATGACACGGAAGGGATTCAACATA
Organism: Cepaea nemoralis; assembly: GCA_014155875.1. NCBI lineage: Eukaryota > Metazoa > Mollusca > Gastropoda > Stylommatophora > Helicidae > Cepaea > Cepaea nemoralis. The sequence goes on from JACEFZ010023643.1 coordinate 397,167, forward strand.
CAAATTAATAAATGCCGTCGGAAATCGCAATTTGTGGATAAAGTGTGATCAGTAAAAGATGGCATATGAACCATAAACAAACAGGCCAAAGTTGAAAGAATTCCCACAACTGAACTACTTCCCAGATAAATCATCATCAGACGGCAGAGCTAAAGGTTATCTAACAAAAAAGAAGTCCTAAAGCAATAACCTGCAATGGGTCTGTGAAATGTTAGGCCATCACATTTTGAAGCCCTGAATATATGGAAAAACAGGTGGCAGGTCTTTCTCGCTCTTAGCGGACAACAAGTGCAGCATCGAACCCTTGTATGACCCCACTTATGACATTATCAGTATGATCTCCTATCAATTCTGCCAATGTGCTTGCTAAACGTTGTCTCAGTCAAAAATAATTTATTTTAATCTACATTTCCGCACATCACAAACCTAGTATCCGCTCTGATAATTTTCCCATTCAAATCTTGCTTAGTGGAGAACTGGCTGATACCTCCAATCATCATATTGTTCTTCTCATTCATAGGCAGACGTCTTGCTATACATAAAAGGCACGTTTGATCTTCTGTGGATAATAATAAATATTACTAGTTAATAAAGCATAGATCTATCCTTTTGTGAATAGTAACAAACAGTTAACTAAATCTACTCTTCTCTGAATAGTAACACATTTAACTACAGACTAAATCTATCTTTCTGTGAATAGTAGCAAAGTTAAAAGTTAGTTGCATATCCTTTACAGGATGTCGCAGTCTACCCCAGCATTTTTAGGTTGTTTGTGATTTCTTGGCAAGTTTACGTTCAGTGAATAGTAACAAACAGTTATAAACCTATTCTTTTGTTAATAGGAACAAACATTAGTTAAATAAATCTATTCTTCTGTGAATAGCAACAACCATTTATTAACTAAATCTACTCTTCTGTGAACAGTAACAAACTTAACTATTGACTAAATCTATTCTTCTGGGAATATCATTGGCACCTTGCCATCTTGACAGACGATAGTTTGTAAGGGATGGAGTTATTGCCTCTCCATAGCACAAAGCCTGGGCTAAAATATAGAGATCATGTGTTGCCCATGCAGCATGATCCCTCTCTCGGCCTGCCTAGTTCACTCCAGAAGAAAGGTAACGCCTTTACATCTGGAACAAGACAAGCTGCAGAAGCTGCCGGATCAGCAAAGCAATGCTCTACTTGTCCACCTGTCGGAGCTTCGATCCTAGACCAGCCGCCAACCAAAGCTTAGGGCCTGGTCTGCCCTGCCATGACACTTTGTCTTTAGATTGCATTTCCTCGCACCAGGATAAGGCTTGTACCCTCCCAATTGTGCTCTTCCGCCCGAAGCCGTTGGCACAATGTGGGGTGTCGGGTCTGTTAGCGCCGCCCAACGTTCGGCGCTAACAGAAAGCAGGTAGTACCGTCTACTGTTATACGGTAGCTCAGTCATATCTGACTAAGACCTGACACAACTCTGTGAATAGTAGCAAACATTATTAATAAAATTGTGTGGACAGCCAATATACACTGATCCTTCTGTAAATAATAACAAATATCACTAGTTAATAATAAAGCAGTGATCTATTCTAACGTGAATAGTAACAAATATTAGTTAACTAAATCTATTCTTCACTTATTGGCTCACCAAGAATTCAATCTCAGTTCTGTTAACAAATAATCCCCCTTCTATCAATATTATCTCTTTACCCCCACTACAAATTTAGCAGGAGGAGACCAAATGCAAAGAATTAGAGACAGAGATGAATAATAGGAGGAAGACATAAAGGGAACTGCATGAGAATCACAAGAAAGGACACATTTGCATAAGTTAGTTGAGAAGGGTTAAAAGAAGAAACTATTACAAATTTAGTGGGATGTAATTTAAAATATGGTTGAGACTAAATGACATTTATGATGAAGAACCGAGACCACATTACTCCCTATGGACAACAATCACCTTCAAATGTATAAGCTTGTAAGGGTAAAACCATGGGCAGCTTTGTTCTGCTGCCTCAGTCACAGGATTATTAATCTGAGCCAGGGATGGACCCTAATATAACTTCTCCTTGAGGTTGAATGGGGTAGGGGTAATGGTATAATTGAGTCAAAACCAACCGAGGTGACTGAACTTGGGTTATCCTTCTGTGGAGACAGATGCATTTGTCTTAGCACTGTCCGTCAAGCAGTGTTTTTCAAATTCCTGATCGGCTTCCTGATATTATTTTCAGCACTGCAGGTCAGCATGACTGAATGGGTAAGAACATGTCTTCTTAAGTATCTTAAGCCAAGTCTCTGCCAGCAGATGTCAAGGTGTGTAGATTCTTAATGTCCCTCTGATGAGCTGGTTAGCAATAGATCAAACTGTCCTTGTTTGCTGTATTTGTAGATGTTACGTTATTGTGATTGACATTTCTGCACATTGGATATTCCCATGTGTGCTTAGTCCTCTGCTGCAGCAGCCATCTCAGAGTATCTGTTAACATGAGGAATTGGTTGTAATATCTTCTCTCTCATCACTGACATCCTTGGCCAGGCTTCACACCTAATTCATGTCATCAAACTAGTGTTTGAGAAGCGTAATTACCAGCTTGCTGGGTTTGTACTACATGAAGATATCAGCCCTGTCCATACTTCCTCCTGCATGTATGGTGCATTGTCCCCGTGTTCATTGTCCTTTATGCTGGCATGTCCAAGTGGTACATCCAGGAAGAGATCCTTACTACTATTCTCTGTCATTACAGAGACAGAATGCCAGCTCTGCTGAAAAGAGGTTACAGATGCAATTCGTAATCCCACATCAATTTAAAACACAGTTGCGGGCAATTTGGCAGCAGCCTGCCTTGTATTTGTTTTTATACCATAGTCTGTATGCCGGTTGCTCAGAAAACAATGGCAAAACTACTGAACGCAAACTTGTCAACAAATCACAAAAAGCCAAACAATGCTGGAGTTGACTGTGACATGCTGTAAAGGATATGCAACTAACTTTGTTAGAGACAGAACTTGTGAGTGTATGAACATGTGAGAGTAATTAAGCATGCATGTATGTGTATGTTTGGAGAGAAGGGTGCCCGAAATACAAAGCCAGTACATATGATACCTCTGGAGTGTGAGTTGAACTGCTGGTCGCTCAGTTTCTGGGTCAAACTGGACTGGAAAATGGCTGTTATTTGCATGTTTTCATACTGGGACACGTAGGTTTGTTTTACTTCAACATCATCTTTTTCTTCAACTGTAGAGATAGTAAACACACACTGACCAAAATCATATTCTTTAATTAGGGAGATAATAAATATACGCTGACCAAAATTGTGTCCTTCAACTGTGTAGATAATAAATATACGCTGACCAAAATCGTGTTCTTCAATTGTGGAGATAATAAACATATACTGATCAAAATAATGTCCTTAAATTGTTGTTGCAGTCAATACTATAATTTTTTGCTGTTGTGATGTCTTGGCAAGTTTACATTCAATAGTTTGCCATTGCTTTCTGTACGACCAGCACCCACACAATTTTTGTTTAAAAAAAAAAAATGCAACGTTGTCTGCTGCCAAATCGCATGCAGCTGTGTTTCAAACGCAGGTATATGGGATCATGAACTGCTTATAACCCCTTCGCCACTGAGCCACTTCTTCAATTGTGGAGATGAAAAAATACACACTGACTAAAATTAAATTCTTCAAATGTGGAGATACAAGAAGCAGACAAACATGTAAAACTGTAAACAAAACGTTGACAAAATTGTATAAATTTGGTTTTCTTTTATTTGAAATCTCAGCAACTTTATATTTTGTTAATTAATTAATTTATGATTTATACCAATGACTATTTTTCTGGTAATTATAAGTCTGGTGAAATATGTGGGCAAAGATAAAGAGCACAACAGACAAGGCAAAAGCTACATTTCAGAAGATGAAAAATATCTTATGTAAAAAGTCACCAACATTGAATATCAGAAAAAGATTACTGAAATGTTACCTTAAACTTGTCCTGTATGGTAGTGAATCTTGGAATGTGAATGAACAAACTAGAAAGAGCTATGAGGCAGCCAGGAAGAGGTTTCTGAGACAAAAGTTGTGAATACCTTGAGCATTTAGCCTGTTCGTAGTGCATTCGTAACACATGTGTAAGATTATTGTTGTCTTTTGCATTCATGTAGGGCACATAAGGATCCTAAACATTCAAACATAAAACAACAAAGATGCAGTGGAAACTGACAAACTGCAGTCGAAACAACCGTGTTTCTCTAAAAATAAGACCAGGTCTTATATTAATTTTTGCTTAAAAAATGCACTAGGGCTTATTTTCGGGGGGTGCCTTATTGTTTTTTGGTTTTTTTGTTTGTTTTTATTTTTATTTTTTCAGACACAAAATCTACATTTATTCATGTACACAATTCTATATTTATTCAAAAACAGTCATGTCCTATGGAACATCGTCATAACTCTCCAAATCCTTAATTTTGGCCTGAATTTCTTGTGACTCCAGTTCCTGTAGAACCATTGGCCCCAGTCTCACATGTCAAGCAATAAATCAATCAATCAATCAATCATGTGCCATGCTGGAAAGCGTGGGCGGTCATGATTCGCCATTTCACTCGATCACCAGAGTCGTGGATCAGCTCAGTGTTCCTGTCTCGTCCATGCCATGTGGCCAAGCCATCCAAGTATTTTCCTCTCGGTCTTCCTCTTGGTCTGTTCCCTTCGATCTTGCCAGCTGTCACTAAGTTCTCCAGTCCATTTCTTCTCATAACATGTCCAAACAATTTGGACTGTCTACGTCTAATTTCTCTAATCAATCTACGATTTTCATTTGTCTCTTGTAGTACTTGGTCATTGGTTTTTCTATCTGTCCATGGTATTCTTTGCATTTTCCTCAGAAACCACATTTCTGCAGCCATCAGATGTTTTTCAGCTTGACTGCACATTGTCCAAGTTTCACATCCATACAAAAGATAAGCAATAAAACTTTCCTTAAATTAGCATTTCTTGTCCATGTAGCCTGCTCATAGTGCATTGGTGACACAGCTGTCAGTGATTTTATCCCATAAATTCTTCATCGAAGTCACAATCTCCTGAAAACTATTATTCCCTGAAGTCTGCCATTAAATAAAGTGTTAACTGAAGACTTATGAGACAGGTATCACAACAAAAATTATGAGACTCAAGAACGATGGCACACACAAAAGTGACAAGAAATTGCTGGTGCCAGAATTCTGTTTCTTTATGTCACACGAGTGACATATTCAATTATAAACCACATCAGTTCATTATCAAGTGTGCACCTGTGGCGTCTGCACTTCGAATGGCCAATCGGCAACAAGTCTCTCATTCTAGCTGATGATTGATTGATTGATTGATTTAAGAACCGACATCACAGCATTCGGGACATTCCCATGAGCGCTCCGTCCCCATCCTCAGCAGCCAGCGAAGAGTTCCAACACTAATAGTTCCAGTTTCTAGCTAATGATCTTCTTCTTCTTCTGCGTTCATCCGGATTTTTTTTCCGGATGTGACTGCGTTGTGCTTGTTTACAGCAGAGCTGCGTTCTTGCGCCGTTAGGCTGACACATCCGACTTCTGCGGGCATTTGTTGACTGGGTTAACCTTCCCGGGGTAATGATCTTAACTAGGGCTTATTTTAGGGGTAGGTCTTAATTTCGGGGGGAAACGGTATAAACATCACCTCACTGGTTAACAAACAGAAATAAATCTGCTGCAGAAAGATAATGAGTTAACATAATGATGCACATAATGCTGATAATAGTTTTGCTTTGTTTAACATTAAGTTTGCGTAATTTCTGTAGTATGCTCCTGACAAGATGCACCAAAATACGCCAGGCAATAAATTATACAACCTATTGTTTGTGTCTTCATAATTGAGGTTCTCTATGGGAATACTATATTTTGAATTTACATAGCGGCTAGCAAAGTGGCTAGAATGCCGGATTCTCCTTTGGGAGACCCGGGTTCGAATCCTCAGTAAGATGTGGATTTTTTATGTCGGGGGCAAAAAGAAAACCTTTACCTGCACAGTTCGCAGCGACTGCACTAGCCATGAGGCCTTAATTCCTCAAGCTCAATACACCCCTATTATACATGGCAAGGTACTATATAGGCAGTAAATGACAGTTATTAAAAAATATCAATGCAGACAGGAGCAACCTACTTGGTGGTTTAATTAACATGCGGCACTGGAAATTGCATCCTCTTGTTGTCGGGGAATCACTTGGCCATGCTAGTCCGCTGGCTGTGAACATGAGAATATAAAAACTGTTACTTTGCTGAAGTGGGAGACCAATGATGAAGCAGAGCAGAAGTGGTGGAGTTAGGAAGGGAATGAAAACGAAGGATAAATTACAACAATGAGTTAGTGAAGAAATGAGAAAGCAACAAAGTAAGATGAAAATAGTATATGATTAACAACTTGGGTACAAAGTAACTCACCATACATATTTTGGTCACTCCTCAGACAACATACTGATCTTGCCTCCTTCTATAATGGTTCTTATTTTTATTCTGCCCATTATTCCTCCATGGCGCTTAGGTCATCAACCAACTCACACCAAACCATCCCTCTCTTGTAGCTCTCTCCATGTCATTCCCATGTTACTAATCTTTGTCTCTAATTCTCTTCTCCGTGTGATTTTAGGTCTGACTCTTTTTTGTTTTGTTTTTCCAGTGGCGCCCAGAAAAAGGACTTTCTGTGAATGTTATTACCAGGTTGTCTCACTGTGTGTCCTATCCAAAACAAGCGTCTTTTCCTCACCTCTTGGTCACTGGAATTTGTTTAGTTTTCTTCCTAAGTTCTCTCTCGCAATAGTGATTATGTTATACCATGTTCGTCCATCAAATGAAAACCTTAAAAGTGTAATAGAAATGACAATAACCATATCATTGTCTTGTAACCTGTCAATATTGTTGTTAAGGATGTCAAAAGTGTTAAACACATGACTTCATGGGGCAGATGAACACAGTGACGTGATAAGGACAGTTTCTTCTTCTTCTTCTTCTTCTTCTTCTGCGTTCATCCGGAAATTTTTTTTCGGATGTGATTGCGTTGTGCCTGTTTACAGCAGAGCTGCGTTCTTGCGCCGTTAGGCCGACACATTCGACTTCTGTGGGCATTTGTTGACCGGGTTAACCTTCCCGGTTATAAGGACTGTTTAAAGATGGCCGCCTCACTTTTCACATGTACCAAAGAGGGACAGCATCTGTTACCCATTTTTTTAATCAGTGAAGGGGTGAAACCTATAGAAATTCATCGGCAAATGAAGGTCCAGTATGGTGATGCATGCCTGTCAGTCCAGCAAGTGTATTTGTGGAGTAGGTAGTAGGAAGCCACGACCAGATTGGGCACATTGAGTAGTAACTGTAGAGTGGTTACACACGCGACCAAGATTATTTTTGTCTACAAGAATTCAAGAACTTTATCGCCACTGGAGGACTTGCACTGAACGCAGTGGTGACTACATCGAAAAATGATACATCTGTTCTTTACTTTTACAGAATATATTCACCTAAAAAAAGCAACAACAAAAAACAAAAAACATTTCAGGCTTTCATTTCCTGCCCCCTCAAACACCCGTTGGTAAATGTCTGTAGCTTATTATTAATTGTTTTAGTTATTGTCCATGCTTCTGATCCATACAGCAGTACAGATTTAACATTAGAGTGAAATATTCTATGTCTTGTAGTAGATTTCACTTCTTTCGACTTCTACAAATGTCCAAGTGCTATGAACACTCCCCTTGAGTGTTATATTTTTATTGTAATATCTTCATTGGTTCCCCTTAGTTTGTCTATGGTAAGTGAGGTAAGTGAGCTCCCCTTGACTATTATATTTTTATTGTAATATCTTCATTGGTTCCCCTTAGTTTGTCTATGGTAAGTGAGGTAAGTGAGCTCCCCTTGATTATTATATTTTTATTGTAATATCTTCATTGGTTCCCCTTAGTTTGTTAATAGTAAGTGAGGTTAAGTGAGCCGGCTCCGTGGCAAAGAAGTTATGGATGCAGTTCATAATCCTGCATACCCACGTACAAAACACAACTGCAGGCAATTTGGCAGCAGACCGGCTTGCGTTGGTTTTTTATGAAATGATATGGGTGCCGGTCATTCATAAAGCAATGGCAAACTTTTTTTTTTTTTTAACAGAACATCGCTGTCAACATCAGTATCTTTCAGCTGATTGTTGATTTCTTGGCAAGATAACGCTCAGTAGTTTGCCATTACTTTCTGAGTGACCGGCTCACATACCCCGTAAGTTACCAATGCGGCGAGAACCGCTACCAATTCTCGTGCAGGTTATGTTCCTCAAGTGAATATACGGGATTGCGGAAAAAGACGTTAACCCCTAGGCCAGAGAGACCGGCAATGGCAAACTACTGAACATAAAACTTGCCAAGGGATCACAACAGCAAAAATGTTGCCTGTGACATCCTGTAAAGGATCATCATCAAGTGCCCTGCCAACTAGCATAGGCGTTTATGTCTCTCCACAGATCTCGGACTTTAGTATTCTGGATCAACTCTGCTGATGACATTCCTCCATGCCACTGTCTCAATCGATCCAGCTGTAAAGGATATCTTCTCTTCTTCTTCTTCAGCATTTCGAGGCACTGAGGTTCTTTGCTGCAGATACAAGCCGTCTCCATTCGTGTCTCTGGTTGACCTTCTCTTGCCAGTTGTTGATTCCAAGTGCTTGTAGGTCTGTATGTATATTATCTCTCCACCGTCTTCTTGGTTTACATCGGGGTCTATGGTCATTTATGTCCTGAGTGTAGGTGAGTTTTGTTTCTCAATTATCTTCCATTCTTTCTATATGCCCCAGCCATTGCAGTCTATTAGCCCTCATGATACCAATGATTAGTGGGGACAGATCATAAACGTCTTTGTTGCTTCTTCTTTTCCACTCTCCACTTTGTGTATCCCTACTGGGCCCAAGCCGGTCTCTCTGGCCGAGGGGTTATAACACTTTCTCCGTAATCCCGTTTATCACGCAGAGTCTCGTAGCGGGAGAGAACTGGAAGTGGTTCAACCCCCGCTGGTGACTTGCGGGATACTGAGCTGGCCGCTCAGAAAGCAATGGCAAGCTACTGAGCGTAATCTTGCCAAGACATCAACAGACAGCTGAAAGATGCTGCTGTTGACAGCGATGTCCTGTAAAGGATATGCACAAAAAAAAAAAAAAAAAAAAATGGGCCCAAAGATGCATCTTAAGACTTTGTTCTCAAAGGTTTGTGACAAGGCTTTGTCTCCTTTAGTTGTACTCCAGGTTTCAGAGCCATACAGCACAACTGGTCTGATCAGTGTTTTGTATATTGTGATCTTGGTGTTATGAGATAACGCATTTATGTAAAGTATATGCAACTGAAAAAACAAAAAGCGAAGTAAACAAAGGTCCCTTTTACATACCTCAGGTGGATTTGAAACATGGCGCTAGACCCACACTTTAGACAAAAACACACTCTGTGGTGATGTGGTTAGCATTGCACTAGTTGGTTATAATTCTCAAGACATTTTCTGGTATCCATTATAGGCACTGATGACATAATAGTCAGGTCAAGTACAAAAACTTCTCCAAATACAAGCTAACAGATGAGCATCAAGCCAATTCACTGAGCCAGGTTTGTATATTGTGTATTTGTAATGACTGTGTAGTGTTTGAAAATATTGCCGATCAAAGTTTTGTATTCACCCTCTGTAAAGTTCAGGCACATAATAGGTAAATACAAAACTTGGACCGGCAATATTTTCAAACACTGCACAGTCATTAAAAATACACCCTGTATTATTATATGTCTATATTGCTGCCTGTGTATGACTGCACCCTCCCAGGATACCCCAGGTAGAAGTCTGTTACCTTCCTAGGACACACCTGAGAGAACAACATTCATGCCAGAAGCTCAACTTACTTAGCGTCATAGGCAACAGGCTGTTGCTGAACTGTGTGTGGTCACCAACATGAATGATGTTGTAAATGCTTTTCCCAGCTAGTTCATCCTGTTGGAGACAGAACAGAACAGGTCAGATATCACATTAAAATGACGGTAAGACCATTGCTGAAACCATGCTTTCTTGGCATGCAATAATTTGTTACACTGTGTTTCAAAAAAGGCATAATAACTACAACATGGCAAGGACCAGGAATTGAGTTATACCTCTCCATTGCACAAATCCTGGTCTTTCAAGACCATGTGTTGCCCATGCAGCATGGCCCCTCTCTCAGCCTGCTTAGTTTACTCTATAGGAAAGGTAAAACCAATACATCTGGAATAAGACAAGCTGCAGAAGCTACCAGATCAGCAAAGCAATGCTCTAAATTTCCGCCTGTCAGAGCTTCGATCCTAAACCAGTTGCAGACCACGGCTTAGAGCCTGGTCTGCCCTGCCATGACATTTAGTCTTTAGGTTTCATTTCCTCACACAAGAATAAGGCCTGTACCCTCCCAATTGTGCTCCTCCACCCAAAGCCATTGACACAATGTGGGATGTCCGATTGGTATCAATTATTAGATATAAAACTACTCCAATACTTATCCATCTGTGACAGAACCATTTTCCTTCCTGTATGCTATATAAAACTGTGTCTATTATTTTTAATGTGGGAGCCAAGCTACGTACTTTAGCAGAACACTGATGTATAATTTTTGTAAAAATATATTTCATTTTTCTTTTCATTAATTTTTTTTAAAAATATTACTGAGGGATTTACAATAACTTGGAGTCAAAACCTGAATCTGGCTCAAAACAAAACATGGGCTACTCTATACAAGAACAACAACAGTTACGTACCTGGGTGTACTTTAGAAACTGGGTCACGTTCTCAGAAATGAACTCAACTTTTCCTTGACTGTTTACCACAAAGAGGAATCCATTTAAGGCCTGCAAATGAATACATTGTACAATACTAAATTCTGTTTTGAAACTGATACCAGCTGAATCACAGCAGCAATAAATGAGTTGAGTCAAGAACCAACATCACTGCACTTGGTGCATTCCCATAAGTACTCAGTCCTCATCTTCAAAAACCAGCGTAGAGTTCCAATACTAATGGTGCCCATTGCATTCTAATTATATGTCTTACTTTATCTCTGAGTGACGACTGTCAACCAGATCCTCTGACCACATTCTCTCTAGACCACGATAGTCCATCTGTTCTATTGTATTAATGGCATTCTCCCAGAGGGCCTTCACCACATCTGCCTTATCATGCATCAAATCACCCCTTAATGATGCAGCAGCAGCCAATCTGTCTGCCTGTTAATTTCCAACCACACCAGACTGTCCTGGAGAAAAGATCCAGCCAACGCTCACAACCCGTGACCTCTGAATCAAAGAAAGCCATTCAGCATGAGACATGCCAGTTTTCACATTTGCCAGCATGCTTTGTGAATCAGTCACAATCACGACATGCGTATACAATTTGCTCTCCAACCAGCAGCAGCAAAAAATTTGATTATACAAATATTCTTTCACAAAAATATGCAACGTCATGAAAAACAGAAATACTGGGAAGGCTAACCCGGTCAACAAATGCCCGTCTGATGTGTCAGCCAAAAGATGCAAATTTTACCGCTCTGCTATAAACTGACACAATGCTTTAACATCCAAAATCCCCCCCAAAATATCAGATAAATGTTGAAGAAGAAAATATAAATAGTGCTTTTTCTTCATCTTCTTATAATTTATGTTGTGTGGTATGCTGATCTTGTCTGTCCACAACCTTCTGTCTCATGTATTGATAATCATTTCTGGTACTGTTTTTCCTCCATTATATGATGTCAAACTGTCCAGCTTCTTCTTTTTCTTTTGGTTTCCCCTTGTCTCTCATCCCCTCCAACTTTCCTGTTGTCAGATGTGTTCCAGCTTTTCCCTTTGCCCAAAGAATATGGAGTGTTTAGTTCTGATGTGAGTAACCAGCTTTGTTAACTTCTTTCAAGATTGCAATGCTCTAACATCTAGAGAGATTAATAACGCATTAAAAATGAGAATTGTCAAATGCTACTATATTCAACACTACTGTATGACGCAGAAGCCTTGACACTGATCAAGCATCTAGAAAGTCAAATAGAGGCCCTGGAGATGTGGATATAGAGCAGAATATATTGTATTTCATGGAAACAGAAACAATCAAATACACAGGTTCTAGAAAAACTGGGAATGAAAAGAGAGTTGATGAAAGAAATAAAAATGAGGCAAGTGAAATATTTCGGCCACGTTAAAAGACATAACAATCTTATAAAAACCATATTGGAGGGCTAAGTTGAGGGCAAGCAAGCAAGAGGCAGACAACGATACAAGTGAGAAGATAACATCAAGAGATGGACAAACATCAGTCTGACAGAATGTACAATCAAGACGAGAGACAGACAGTGTTGGAGATCTGCTGCAGCCAACCTTCATTATGGAGACGGCACCTGATTGATTGATTGAATGCTCTGCCTATCTTTCCTCCATGTTCTCATCATTCTTCTATAAAAACCACATTTCCACAGCTTCCCCATAATTCCTGGCTTCCCTGCTAAATGTCCATGCATGTGTACATCAGCACTGGTTCTCTGTAGCTCTTAAGAACTTGTTTTCTCACCACGACTGACCAAGGTATATTGCAAAGAATATTCTTCATCTTGTGAAATGCTGCTTTGGCTTGGGTTGTCTATATTTAGCTTTCTTAATATATCTTCCATCTGCTGTTGTTATTCATCATCATCAAGTGCCGTGCCGGCTGGCGTAGGCGTTCATGGCTCTCCACAGATCTTGTTCTTTGGTTTTCTGGATCAACTCTGCTGCTGATATTCCTCCATGCCACCGTCTCAATCCATCCAGCATCATTTCTCTTGGTCTGCCTCTGCCTCTCTTCCCCTCAATCTTTCCAGTTGTTATGATGTTCTCCAATGCCTCTCTTCTCATCACGTGACCGAAGAAAGATGTTTGTCTCTGTCTTATTGTTGTATATAATGTTCTAGTTTCATTAGCCTGTTTCAGGCAGTCGTCGTTAGTTACTCTGGCAGTCCAAGGAATTCGTAACATTCGTCTCAGGAACCACATCTCTGTTGCTTCTAATTTCTTCTGAATTTGTTCATTTACATAACAAGATTCACTACCATACAGTTAAACTGGTTCTACATAGCATTTCAGCACTCTCTTTCTTACATTCAGTGATAGTGACTTATTGCATAAGATACTCTTCATTTTCTGAAATGCAGCTTTTGCCTGCCCTATTCTGCTCCTAAGCTCTGTTGTACATCTTCCATCTGATGTTATAAATGCCCCTAGGTATCTAAAATTATCCACTTGGTTAAGGATTTTTTGTTGTTACTACAAATATAAAAACCTGATTACTGAAAAGACTTTCTTAATGTATCTTCCATCTGCTGTTGTTACTACAAATATAAAAACCTGATTACTGAAAAGACTTCCATAATATATCTTCCATCTGCTGTTGTTACTACAAATATAAAAACCTGATTACTGAAAAGACTTCCTTAATATATCTTCCATCTGCTGTTGTTACTCAATCAATCAATCATGTACCATGCCGGAAAGCGTGGGTGGTCATGACTCGCCATTTCACTGGATCACCAGAGTCGTGGATCAGCTCAGTGTTCCTGTCTTGTCCATGCCATGTGGCCAAGCCATCCAGGTATTTTCCTCTCAGTCTTCCTCTTGGTCTGTTCCCTTCGATCTTGCCAGTTGTCACTAAGTTCTCAAATCCATTTCTCCTCATAACATATCCAAAAAATGTTTACTGTCTACGCCTAATTTCTCTAATCAATTTACGAGTTTCATTTGTCTCCTGTAGTACTTGGTCATTGTTGTTACTACAAATATAAAAACCTGATTATTTAAAAGGCTTTTTTATATATCTTTCATCTGCTGTTATTACTTTTTTATTTTTTGCATATCTTATTTACAGGACTCCCGTATACCCGGTTTCTTTTTTTTTTTGGAAAAAGGTATAAGTGCCAGTCGTTCAGAAAGCAATGGCAAACTACTGAACATAACACTTGCCCAGGAATCACGAACAGCCAAAATGCCGGGGTTGACTGCTACGTCTTGTGAAGGACATGCAACTAAATTTTTTTTTATTTACAGGGCATTGCAGTCCACGCCAGCATTTTTCAGCTGCTGTTGATGTCTTGGCAAGTTTTACGTTCAGTAGTTTGCCACTGCTTTCTGAACGACAGGCTCACATACCTTTCTGTAAGGAAACCAACGCGACATGAACCGCTGCCGAATCTTGCGCAGCTGTGTTTCTGTTATTACTACGAAAATAAAAACCCAATTACTTACAAGACTTCCTTAATATATCTTCTATGTGCTGTTATTACTGCCAGAGTAACTAACAACGATTGCCTGAAAGAGGCTAATGAAACTAGAACACTCTATACAACAATAAGAAAGAGACAAACATCTTTCTTTGTTCATGTGATGAGAAGAACCATTGGAGAACATCGTGACAACTGGAAAGATCAAGGGGAAGAGAGGCAGAGGCAGACCAAGAGAAATGATGCTGGACGGACTGAGACGGTGGCATGGAGGAATATCATCAGCAGAGTTGATCCAGAACACCAAAGACCGAGATCTGTGGAGAGCCATGAACGCCTACGCCAGCCGGCATGGCACTTGATGATGATGATGATGTGCTGTTATTACTACGAATATAAAAACAGATTACTGAAAGTGTGCGTGTGGCACATTCTTCTGTGTGGATGTGAAAGCTGAACAATATGAGCAATAAAATGGTCTAGAAACATGAGCTATTGTTTCTGAGGAGAATGTTAAGAACATCACAAACAGAGAAGAAATCAAATGCCTAGGTACTGACAGCTGGTTGCGGCCTTGTGGGAGCACGTGTACGCCTCGGAGGAGCAACTGGATCACCATGGTATGGCAAAATTGCGACAGCGAGGGGTGACGAGGAGATCTGGCCGACGATCGATGCTCACAGGAAAGGCGAGACGGACATATAATCAGATTGCTACTGGTACTATTAGTGTTGGAACTCTTTGCTGGCTGCTGAGGATGGGGACGGAGTGCTAATGGGAATGCCCCGAATGCCGTGATGTCGGTTCCTAAATCAATCAATCAATCAATCAAACCCATTAATACAATAAGAAAATGAGATACAGAAATGACAGGAGTGGAGAGTTTTGATCACCAATGCCTGATCCAGATCATCAGTGTCTGCTCCAGATCACTAATGTCTACTCCAGATCACCAATGTCTACTCCAGATCACCAATGTCTACTCCAGATCACCAATGTCTGCTCCAGTCCAGATCACCAGTGTTTGCTCCAGATCACCAGCATCTGCTCCAGTTCACCAGTGTTTGCTCCAGATCACCAGTGTTTGCTCCAGATCACCAGTGTTTGCTCCAGATCACCAGTGTTTGCTCCAGATAACAAGTGTCTGTGTCTGCTCCAGATCACCGGAGTCTGCTCCAGATCACCAATGTATGCTCCAGATCATCTGTGTCTGCTCCAGATCACCAATGTATGCTCCAGATCACCAGCATCTGCTCCAGATCACCAGTGTTTGCTCCAGATAACAAGTGTCTGTGTCTACTCCAGATCACCGGTGTCTGCTCCAGATCATCAATGTCTGTTCCAGATTACCGGTGTCTGCTCCAGATCACCGGTGTCTGCTCCAGATCACCAGTGTCTGCTCCAGATCACCAGTGTCTGCTCCAAATCACCGGTGTCTGTGTCTGATCACCTGTGTTTGCTCCAGATCACCAGTGTATGTGTCTGATCACCAGTGTTTGCTCCAGATCACCAGTGTCTGTGTCTGATCACCTGTTTGCTCTAGATCACCAGTGTCTGTGTCTGATCACCAGTGTCTATGTCTGATCACCAGTGTTTGCTCCAGATCACCAATGTCTGCTCCAGATCACCAGTGTCTGTGTCTGATCACCAGTGTTTGCTCCAGATCACCAATGTCTGCTCCAGATCACCAATGTCTGTGTCTGATCACCTGTGTTTGCTCCAGATCACCAATGTCTGCTCCAGATCACCAATGTCTGCTCCAGATCACAAATGTCTGCTCCACATCATCATTGTCTGCTCCAGATCGTCAGTGTCTGCTCCAGGTCACCAGTGTCTGCTCCATATCACCATTGTCTGCTCCAGATCACCAGTGTCTGCTCCAGATCACCAGTGTCTACTCCACATCACCAGTGACTGCTCCAGATCACCAATGTATGCTCCAGATCACCAATGTATGCTCCAGGTCACCAGTGTCTGCTCCACATCACCATTGTCTGCTCCACATCACCAGCATCTGCTCCAGATCACCATTGTCTGCTCCAGGTCACCAGTGTCTGCTCCAGATCACCAGTGTCTGATCCACATCACCATTGTCTGCTCCAGATCACCATTGTCTGCTCCAGATCACTAATGTCTGTGTCTGATCACCTGTGTTTGCTCCAGATCACCAATGTCTGCTCCAGATCACCAGTGTCTGCTCCAGATCACCGATACATGCTCCAGATCACCAGTGTCTGCTCCAGATCACCAGTGTCTGCTCCAGATCACCAATGTCTGCTCCAGATCACCAGTGTCTGCTCCACATCAGCAGTGTCTGCTCCACATCACCAGCGTCTGCTCCACATCACCAATGTCTGCTCCAGATCACCATTGTCTGCTCCACATCACCAGTGTCTGCTCCACATCACCATTGTCTGCTCCACATCACCAATATCTGCTCCAGATCACCAATGTATGCTCCAGATCACCAGTGTCTGCTCCAGATCACCATTGTCTGCTCCACATCACCAGCGTCTGCTCCAGATCACCATTTTCTGCTCCAGATCACCAATGTCTCCTCCAGATCACTCACTTACAGAACAATTATAAGAACAATATGGATGGATAAGAAGGCGTAGTGAAAGAAGTTTATTCACAAAGAGAACAGGTTACTTATCAGAATAACTAAGACCACATTCTTTTTGCATGTCAAGAGAAAGGGAAAGCTGGAGTGAAGGAAAGGCTGGAGGAGACAGAGAGAGAAAATGTTGGACAATATGACATCACAACATGAAGAAACATCCTTATCATAAATAATTAACACTACATGAGACAGAAGACTGTGGAAAGACATCTTCATCCCTGGCATGTGGTGTGGACTATAAGAAGACCGAAAAAGAAAATAATACTTAAGAGGAATTGCGATGATGAGGATGATGACAGCAACCAGTATGACAAAAAAGAAAGAACTGAAAAACAATACTCCCCAAAAATTCACTAGTGATAATGCTAATGATGACAATTACTTAGATAATGATGAAATAAGATAACACAAAAGTGATACACATGTCAGGAATGTTTATACTGGTAGTGACAGTAAGTTGATACTGTCGTTGATATTGATCCAGCCGTGTTTCAACATTCACCCTTGGGCTGAATGCTGAATAATGATATTTGCATGTGCTAATTAGCTGTTTGTTAATGATGGTAAAATACATACAAATATTTATAATGACACAGATGTTGACAAGGATAAACAACAAGAAAATAATGCTGAACTGAAAGATTATGTGGCAATAAAAATGAAGGACAATGAACAATAAACTAAATATGGTGCAAACAGAAACAAAAACAACATTAAAATGGTACAGTGGATAACTGCAGTGAGTTGGTATGGAAATGCTAGTTATGAATTAAAGATCCTAGGATATCATCCACTAAAACTGTTGATGAGATGAGCGGCAATAAACAAACAGAAAGCTGAAAACCACATGAGAAGAGATAACTACAAGGTTCATAACTACTAGCTACAGAGAGCAGATCCTAATTTGTGCTAATTTGTTGATGAGTGGCAGTTAACAACAGGAAGCTGACAACCACGAGAGAATAGATGAAAACTGATGAATAAGTACAGATTTAGTAATTACAGAGTATGTAACCAAAGAAATCATTCACTAAATTTGTTGATGATGGCAATATACAATAGAAAGCAGAAAACCATGAGAGAATTGATGATAATCATGATGGGAACACTCAGATCTCCTATTTACAACATACAAATTCTAAGATATCATTGACTAAAATTGTTGATGAGTGGCATTAAACAACAGAAAGCTGAAAACCATGAAAGAATGGATGATAACAGTGATTGATAGGTACAGTTTTAGTAGTTAGAGTGTATGGATCCAAAATATTGACTAAAATTGTTGATTAGTGGCAATAAACATCAGAAAGCTGAAAACCACAAGAGATTGAATGCCACCTATAATGAATAAGTACAGATTTAGTAATTACATAGTATGAATCCTAAGATATCATTGACTAAAACTGTTGATTAGTGGCAATAAACTTCAGAAAGCTGAAAACCACATGAGATTGAATGCCACCTGTAATGGAACCACTACCTTCAGGAGGATGGATCCTAAGATATTGTTTGCATGGAAAGCCCTTCTTGATAGAATGATCTCAGCAGTAACAATGTTCCTGCTAATATCAAGGATTTTCTTTCAAATGGTCTTGTAAGGAAGTAGGGGTGTTACAGGAGAGGGATGGGATAGAAGAGGCAATTGGAGATGTTGAGCTGGAAAGAGAAAGACAGAAATTAGATAAACTGCTGTTGACTAACATGAACAATCATCATTCTTACACTCCAACATCTAGCCAGGCTATTATCTAGCTAGGCAGACAGGTAATACAATAGAGTATCACAGGAGTTATGGTTGTTGATTCCTGCTAAGTAATTAAGCATTCATTCACTTCATTAGTGGATAACAGTGGTAATAATCCAGAGAAAGACAAAAACCACAATACAATGAATGGCAATAAGCTGAGTTGATGCACATCTACAACCTTCATAAGTGTGACTCCTAACATATCATTCACTATAATAAGAAAGATATTGACTGTAGCAGAATATGGTAATTCAAAATGAAACAAACAAAGATTATGTTATGGTCAAACAGATTAGAAACAAACAAAGATTATGTTATGGTCAAACAGATTAGAAACAAACAAAGATTATGTTATGGTCAAACAGATTAGAAACAAACAAAGAATATGTTATGGTCAAACAGATTAGAAACAAACAAAGATTATGTTATGGTCAAACAGATTAGAAACAAACAAAGATTATGTTATGGTCAAACAGATTAGAAACAAATTCAAACTCTTATACTGCTCACAAAGATGTCAGGCTGGGGTAAATAAACATTATAATAATATTACTCCTATTTGTAAATGAATGGAAAAGATGTTTTAACCACATCATCATCATCATCATCATCATCATCATCATCATCATTCAGTGCCTTGCCGGCTGGTGTGGGCAATCATGCCTCTCCACAAATTATGATCTCCGACGGCATGGATCAATTTGTGCGTTGACTCCCTTCCATGCCATGACACAAGACTGACAATAATCTTTTCATGCTGTCCTCCTCTATCTCTCTTCCCGTAAATCTTTCCAGTTGTCACAACATGTTCCAGTTTTTGTCTTCTTATAAGATGGCCAAAAAAAACGACGACTGTCTCTTTCTGATGTCTGTGATAAGTTGTCATTGAGACTCAGCTTCCCTTAAAATGTCTTGATTGTTCTATTTGGCTGTTCATATACAAAATTATAACTAAAGTCAAAGGAAAGTAAGACAAAATCAACTGAATCATTCCACACAGTCCAATGTTTTAGATATGGAAGCTGTTGCCAGGGACTGCACAAACAATATAAATATAAACATATATAATAGAAAACAACATAAGCAGTAGAGGTAAACAATAGTATATGACAATCACAAAAAGACACAGATCACAGTAATGTGTAGATTCAAATATTCTACTGGTGATATATATATATATATATATATATATATACTAAGATATTTTTCTCAACTGCTGAACAACGGAAAGTAAATACCACAAAAACAGGAGACAGCCGTGTTGAGTATACGCACAAATGATACTTTTTGAACAGTGGATACAAAGATATCATTGTCAGAATCTTCATCGCCATCGCCAGGAGGCGACGACCAAGTACGACCGTGAACTTGACTAACAGCTACTATGCAGTGGATGGCCAGTGGTCAGCGTGATGCACGAAGCGCACGAGAACTGAAAGCAGGGCCAACGAGGAACCATCGCTGGTAGCTCACACAGCTTACTTCGAGCCTGGACTGACATGAAAGAGAGTGTTGCACGTATTTATGTATTGGTCTATGCTTGATTGAAGAAAGCCTGTATGCTTTGTAGAGTTGATTTAGAGACTGAGTGAGTGCTTTATTCTATGCATTTATGAACTTGTATATTGTATGTAAGTATCTGTAAATGGCATTGTCGCTGATTGTGAGCGCAGCATTATATGAATGCCGTTGAGAAGTGTGATTAAAGTGTTTCAGTTATGCCGCCGTGTGTTTGAGTACAATCATTCTCTGTGTATGATTGTTTCACTCCTGTTAGAGAACACGAGCCATTGTTAGTGTAAAACAAGACCCTGACAATCATTCACAACAATTATTGAACAGAAGAAAAAATGAACACAATAAAACAAGCAGAAGAGAATTGTGTTCAGCAGATACATAATTTATACTTTCAGAAGTATCAATCCTAAGGTACCATTTACAACAATAGTTGAACAAGGGAAGAGTATAAATACCATAAAACAATGAGAAGACAACTGCAGATACCTAAATATTACTTTCAGAAGTATCAGTCCTTTGTTATTATTTACAGTAATAGTTAAAGAGAAAATAAATACAGTAAAACAAAGGGGAGATAGCTGTGCTGAGCAGATACATAAATGATACCTCAGAAGTATGAATCCAAAGATACCATTTCAACAATTGAAGAACACCACAAAGAATGAACAAATCAAAACAAAATGAATACAACCGTGTTTACCTGGTACATAAATTCCACCTTCAGAAGTACGAATCTTAAGATTTCTTTCATAAAAATAGTTGAACAACAGTAAGTAAATACATCACAAAACAACGGAAGACAACTGTAGTAAGTATACACAGAAAAGATACCTTTAGAAGTATGGATCCTTTGATATCATTCTAAATAAGTGTTGAACAAGGGAATGTATATAAATACCACAAAACAACTGACGATTGTCTTCAGAAAATACATAAGTATGGATCCAAAGATGTAATTCACAAAAATAGTTGAGCAATAGAGAATAAACTCAAGAAACCAAACAGAAGACAATTGTTCTGAGCAGATTCATAAAGGTGTAAATACACAAATGCTACCTTCAGAAGAATAGATCTTAAGATATCATTCAAAAGTTAGTGTTAGTGGCACCTTGCCATCTTTACAGACGAAAGTATGTGGAATGGATCTAATACCCCATCGCATAATGCCTGGACTAGGTTCAGAGAACATGCGTTGCCCATGCAGCATGATCCCTCTCTCAGCCTTGCCTTGTTTTATCCAGAGGAAAGGATTACCAGTACATCTGGAACAAGGTAAGCTGTAGATCCTGCCGGATCGGCACCGCACCCCCATGCAGCAGAAGGTGAATAACTACCGGACTCTCACACCCAGGGGACTATGCCCTTCATGTGTCATTCACAAGTAGAGTTGCACAAATTCTACCTTCAGAAGAACAGATCTTAAGATATTCACAAGAACAGTTGCACAATTGATACCTTCAGAAGAATAGATCTTAAGAAATCATTCACAAGAACCTTTGCATAAATGCTACCTTCAGAAGAATAGATCTGAAGGTATCATACACAATAACAGTTGAAAAGTATAAGACCCCAAAATCCACAGGAGACAACTCTGAGTAGATACACAAATGATACCTTCAGAAGTATAAATCTTAAGGTATCATTTACAAGAACAGTTCAAGCATATAAACAGCACAAAACCCACAGGAGACCACTGTAACTAGATGCATAAATGATACCTTGAGAAGTATGGATCCTAAGATATCATTGGCTACAAATGTTGGCTTGCTGGATGACACCTGACTCTGCTGTACTGCATTTGATGACTGACTGCTAGAACCATTCTCTGCCAAGTAGAAAATGTTGGCAAACATAAATTCGTGAGGGCTTCAAATGAAAAATTTTAAAAATGTGATAGAAATTACAATAACCATGCCATTGTCTTGTAACCTGTCAATATTGCTGTTAAGGATGTCTAGAGTGATATCAGGGTGCAGACGAACATGGTGACGTCATAAGGGCGGTTTAAAGATGGCCACCCCACTTTTGACATGCACCAAAGAGGAACAATGTTCTGTTATCCGTTTTTTGATCAGTGAAGGGGTGAAACCTAAAGAAATTCATCAGAGAATTCATCAGAATGGCGATGCATGCCTGTCAGTTCAGCAAGTGTATGAGTGGAATAGGAAGTTTCAATATGGCGTGACTTCTGTGACGGACTGTTCACAACAGGGTAAGGCACACGAGTAGTGACCCGAGAGTCAAATTTTCTACAGGAATCCAAGCAATTTATCACCGCTGGAGGACTTGATGTGAACGCAGTGGTGACTACATTGAAAAATTATATATTTGTTCTGTACTTTTTCAGAAAATATTCACCCAAAACAAAACTCAAAACAAAAACAACAAAACATTTAAGGTTTTTATTTGAAGCCCCCCTAGTACAATTAATGAATCATCAAAAAAACGAGAAGCAGATGGTAAGCTTTATTAGTAGAGGATCACACGCAGCAACACAGATGCTGTGGCCAAAGCCTCCGTCAGCACATGAAAAGCAATCCCAAATTGACACAACTACATGAAAAACATTACATGAAAATATAAATATAAAATTAACTTATCTGTATCCTTGTTGTGGACTGGGCAAATGTTTCATAGGATCCCTGTGTATGATTCCAATAAAGTGAATTCAAGTATTTGAATAACGAAGACACAAACAATAGATTGCACGATTTATTGCCTGGCATATTTCGCTGCATCTCGTTAGGTACATACTGCAGAAATCACACAACTTACGTGAATTAACTAGATAAATCCTTCAAACTGAAATATACACATGTTCGCACAGTAATGTCGATTGTCTACCACGGTAATTTTAAACTGACTAACATGTCTGGTTGTTTTTACGAAGTGGGCGGGTGCCGGTCCTTCAGAAAGCAATGGCAGACTACTGAATGTAACCTTGCCAAGACATCAACAACAGTAAAAAAAAAAATGCCGGTGTTGACAGCAAACGTCCTGTAAAGGATATGCAACTAGTTAACTCTAGGATGTAGTTAAAGTTAGTTGCATATCCTTTACATGGCGTCACAGTGAACACCAGCATTTTTTGTTATTGTGATCTCTTAGCAAGTTTATGTTGAGTGATTTGCCACTGCTTTCTGATCGACCGGCACCCATACCGTTTCGTAAAAAGAAAAACAATGCAAAGCGGTCTGCTGCCAAATCGACTGCAGCTGTGTTTCGAATGCGGGTATGGGGGATTATGAATTGCCTCAGTACCCCCTACGCCATAGAGCCGGCCTAGGATGTAGAAGGATCTTATATCTCTCCTACCCTAAAATACAGAAGAGCCTTTTTTTTTTTAAACTATAGCATGTAGAAGGGCCTCATTGTCTATATTACCCTAGCATGTAGAAGCGCTTTATTGTCTCTATACCCTAACATGCAGAATAGCCGTATATCTCTGCTACCCTAGCGTGTAGAAGAGCCTTGTTGTCGCTACTACCCTAGCATGTAGAATGGAATGATTGTCTTTACTACTCTAGCATGCGGAAGAACCTTATTGTCTCTACAACTCTAGTATTAAGAATGAAATTATTGTCTTTACTACTCTACATTGATGATCAAGATGTTGTGGCATGTTATGAGGAGAAATAAACTAGAAAACTTAGTGACAACTGGCAAAATTAATAGGAAAAGGGCAAGGGGAAGGCAGAAATAGAGAAAAACCTGGATGGCTTGACCAAATGGCATAATCGGGACACGAACACAAACCTGGTCCAAGATTAACGATCGTATGACATTGCGAACCACGAACGCCCACGCTTATCGGCACGGCACATGATGAATAGGACGTGAAGTATCGAGAAACAACGTGATTATTGGACAGATCTGTGGCAGCGGAGGCAAAGACCAGCCTAGAGAAATGCATGCCGGGTGGCTAAGATGGTGCGGTGCCACTGTGAAGCAGCATCAATAGATTTGATCTACAACACCAAGAACCGTGACTTGTGGAGACACCTGGGCTCCTGCGCCATTCGGCATAGCACGTGATGATGGTGTTGATGACGATGGTCAGTAAGTACTGAACCCCGATTACAGTCTTGATAAGCAAGCGCGCTAACCATTATACCACCCATGCTCTCCTGTTATCTCCCAAAAGTCATCATCCGTACTGGGTTAGATATTTCAATCGCGTGCGCGCACACACATACGCACAGAGAGAGAGAGAACATACAAATACGTAGACTATAACATATAAAAAACACAGAGACAGAACACAAACACATACAAACACAGAGAATAAACAAATACATACATAGACAAAACACATGCAAACATGGAGACAGAAAACATACAAACACAAGAGTCAGAACACATACACAGTCAGAACACATAAGCAAACAGAGACAGACAGACAGAGAATACACACCAATTGTTATCTGCCGAAACAAAGCCAAAGGACACGTCATGAACGTATCGACAAGCTGACCCCCCACTGCATGGTACCATTGAGCTAGACCGGGAAGGTGGCACGCCTATTAATTTATTTACCGATATTTCATTTCATTGCCAGCAGACAGGCAGGGATAACATCGCTCGTGGCCATTACCCGTCACCCAATGCAGTGGGGGTTCTCAACCTTTGGTTGTTTTATTTCGGATAGCCGATGTACTGTCATCGGTCTCCCTGGCGAAGTCGTTCGCGACTTTCTCCGTAATCCCGTTTATCCACGTGAGCAAACGCGGCTGCGCGATAATCGGTAACAGTTCTCGCCGCGCCAGTTACGGGATATGTGAGCCGGCCGCTCAGAAAGCAATGGCAACCTACTGAGCGTAATCTTGCCAAAAAATTAACAAAAAAAAAAATGTTTGCCTATCCTTTACAGGACATCGCAATCAACATCAGCATCTTTCAGCTGATTGTTGATTTCTTGGCAAGATTACGCTCAGTAGTTCGCCATTGCTTTCTGAGCGACCGGCTCACAAACTCCTTAAGTTACCGATGCGGTTAGAACCGCTACCGATTCTCGCCGTCGTCACGTTACTCACGACAGTATACGGGATTACGGAGAAAGTAGCTAACCTCTAAGCCAGGGAGACCGGCAAGAAATCAACAACAGTGGTAAAATTCTGGTGTTGACAGCGATGTCCTATAATAGGCTATGCGGGGGAGGGGGAGGGGGGGGGGGGGCGGGAAAGAGATGTCATGTCACTTCGATGAGAGCTATATTTTCACATTTTGGTATGTGCAGTTGTGCTAGTGATATAGAGTTATATTTATTCTATTCTTTACACTCAAGTGGGAATATCATGTTATGTTAGGATTAGTTTTTATGCATATTGTTATTATAATACTTATAACGCTTATAACGTGATGTTTAAAAAAGTTATAACCCAGCAGAGTGAATCTAATATTGACGTTTAACCGTGAATTTGGAACGTAAATTACACGTTAAGTCGAATAGGAAAAGCTAATTCACAAGCAAAAATCAGTCAAATTCATTAGAAATACAAAGTGTATTTTTAATGACTGTGCAGTGTTTGAAAATATTGCCGGTCCAGGTTTTGTATTTACCTAATATTTTGCATGAACTTTACAGAGGGTGAATACAAAACTTTGACCGGCAATATTTGCAAACACTGCACAGTCATTAAAAATACACCCTATAGTATCACGTGTATGGACTACGCTTGAGTTCAAGGCGAGAGAACGCCCCAACAACAAAAACGAGCCTGATTTACCTAACAGGGTTCAAAGGTCAAGAGGGTCGATTTCACTGCACTTGATTTTATCCCGCGTGGCTCTTTCCGCAGGGCGTCCTACAAAGCATGAGCTCCATGGCTCCAGTGACGACCCCCAGGAGTTGTCGAGAAAATATACACTCGTGAACCGAACTACGTGGCCAAGAGTCGAACTTAAAACCTTCGGAGTGCCAGACGGCGGCGTAAGCACTTTGCTGCGGAGGCTCCAAACCTTATTTACCTGTGAGAAGTTGCCATCAACGTCCAAGTTATGTGTTCGTCGCTGTTGTTAGTTGAGCAGACCACGGCAATGGCCACCAACATGCCACCGAGGCTACATGTAAATATAGCACCCCTATACACGCCTTTAGGCCCATTGTCCCTGTGGTATGAGGAGCGGCTGGCCGAAGTGGCTAAAATGCGGAGTTTTCCTTTAGGAAACCCGGTTTCGAATCCTCGGTAAGGTGTGGATGTTTTTTTTTTTTATGTTGGGGGAAAAAATAAAACCCTAATCTGCACAGTACGCGTCGATTGCACTAGCCAGGAGGCCTTAATTCCTCGGTGCAAGACCCCCCCCCTCCTCCCCCACAGCCCCCTGCCTTACACCACAAGGTACTACAGGCAGTACATGATAATTTGTATGTTTTCACAACAATGTTTTCCCGTAGTGAATTCGAATAACGAAGGCACAAACAATAGATTGCACGATTTATTGCCTGGCATATTTCGCTGCATCTCGTCAGGTACATACAGCAGAAATCACGGAACATAAACTAAAGTGATTACCGTCACTATGCTGCTCAATCAATCAGGTGCCGTCTCCACAATAAAGGTTGGTTGCAATGGATCTCTAACACTGTCTGTGCCTCGCCGTGATTATGTGGTGTTAGCGGCATACTTGTATTAACCAACCACCACTCGGTGGGGAGTATATTCAACATGACGTCGGTTAATTTACTTTCCGTGATGTCAATTGCAATGAGAAAAAGTGTTGAAGTGCTACATAGAAAACTTGTACTACTGTATGAGTGTGAAGCGTAGACAATAAGCGGACAATCTGAAAAGCATATCATGACAGAAGAAGGTCAACACTTCCCGTGTGTTGATGTCGAGGTAGCGGGTTCAATCCCTACACCGGTCAGCTGGACTAAAATGTTAACTTCTCGTCCTTGACTTGGAGGCGTAAACTACAAGTACATCAGAAGTCGGAGTGGGTTAGCCTGATGGCGAGGGACACTGGTAATAGGGAAAGCTAATTCACGCGCAAAAATCTAGTCCTAGTGCACTAGACGTAGTACCACGTGTTGGCTATGCTTGAGTTCAAAGGAGAGTGAACACCAACAAGACAAATCTAATGGCAGTGGACATGTGGTGTCTGATGGAAATGCAAAGAATAACATGAGCAGACAGAAAAAACAACCAACAAGTTCTACAAGAAACAGATGAAAACCGTAAATTGATTAGAGAAATTAGACGCAGGCAGGTCAAGTTTGTTTTTGGGCACGTTAAGAGGAGAAATAATCTGGAGAACTTGATGACAACTGGCAAGATTCAGGGGGGAAGAAACAATCAAACGGAGGCAGGGAGGTAAATATCTGGATGATTTGGCCACGTGGTATGGTCGGGACAAGAACAGAGAGCTGATCCACGGCTCTGGTGATCGAGTGAGATGATGATGATGATACTTCATGGTACCTATTTAAGTTTGAATCGACCAAGGACCAGATCCAGAAAGAAGAAGAAGAAGAAGAAGAAGAAGAAGAAGAAGAAGAAGAAGAAGAAGAAGAAGAAGAAGGAGGAGAGGGGAGGAGGAGGAGGAGGAGGAGGAGGAGAGGAGGAGGAGGAAGAAAGAACAAGAAGAAGAAGAACAAGAAGATGAAGAAGAAGAAGAAGAAGAAGAAGAAGAAGAAGAAGAAGAAGAAGAAGAAGAAGAAGAAGGGCCTGTGGCCCCTAGAAACACAACATGCTGAGAACCACTGCGCTACAGCAAGACCGGGTCGATTGCTGCCGCCTACGAGCAACTATCAGCAAAAATGACGGACATGTTCAGTTGCTAATACACCTAATGGTGGTTTCCTCCGGTTAGCCAGATAATTGCTGTAAATTGCTAACCCGGTGTATTGGAGATCTATTTTGTCCACGTAGATACGCGCATCGATTTCTGGCGCTCTCCGGCTGAGAGCAGGCTGTGTGTGTTTAGAAGGTAACTGCCAGGCCTTTCTCTTCTGTGTAGGCACGGATCTGTTTGACAGACGGAACACGACGTGACAAACACAGGCCCATTATTCCTGACTGGGTAAACAGGGATGAAGAGCGTTAAGGAATCCCTGCAGCTGCCAACGTAATAAAGGTGAAGGGTCGACGGCCTCCGTTTCCAGGATATGGTGACGTATTGAGGAGATGTAATGCTAGGTCCGTTTTGTCATTACCAGAACAGCAGCTGGGCCTATTTTTCCCCCGACAACAAAATCACCAAAGGATAGGTGATCAGTGCCACATTGGTCAATCATAAATCCCATAAACATTGTTGGTATCCACACACCCCCGTGTGTTAATAAGAAATGAAAACAGGTATGTGTAACTCTTGTGAAAGTGAGATATATAGGGTGTATGTTTAATGACTGTGCAGTGTATGAAAATATTACCGGTCCAAGTTTTGTATTCACCCTTTGTAAAGTTCATGCAACATAATGGGTAAATACAAAACTTGGGTCGGCGATATTTTCAAATACTGCACAGATATTAAAAATTCACCCTGTACTAAACAGTGTACATACCCTACAACAATATAGAATAACATGAAACAATGCAGCTTTACAGAACACAATTGCTTAAAACACAGGACGCTGCGGCAACTACCTAGCATCAGCAAACACATACATACACAAAACACGACATATAATCACGGAGAATACCATCCAACGAACTCCAAACAGGTAAATGTAAATCACAGTTGGTGGTTGGGGGGGGGGGGGGGAGAACAAACAAAAACAAAAATAAAACAAGAATAATACAATAAAAATATGTATACAACAATACAACGAACGACGTTTCGATTATACTAATTTTCATCAGGAACAACATAAACAGATCTAAAGAAAAACATGAAATTAGAAAATGTAATAATATTAAAACACAAATCCTTCGTTGTTAGTACGAGGGGGTTTCAAATGAACACCTGAATTTGTGTTTTTTAAATGGTTGTGGTAAATAACATCTGTATCATGTTTTGATGTAGTCACCACTGCGTTCAATGCAAGTCTTCCAGCGCCGATAAAATGCTTGGATTCCTGTAGAAAGAAATTCCCTTGGTCGCGTGTGTAACCACTCATGCACCACATGCTGTACCTCTTCATCGGACAGAACAGTTTGGACACTTTCTACTCCACTCATACACATGCTGGGCTGACAGGCATTTATCACCATACTGGACCTTCATTGGCCGATGAATTTCTATAGGTTTCTCCCCTTCACTGATCAAAAACTGGATGAGAGAACGCAGCTCCTCTTTTGTGCATGTCAAAAGTGAGGCGGCCATCTTTAAACTGTCCTTACCCAGGAAGGTAACCCAGTCAACAAATGCCTGAAGAAGTCAGATGTGTCAGCCGAAAGGTGCAAATATAGTAGCTCTGCTGTAAACAGGCAAAACGCAATTACGTCTGAAACAAACATTCTGAACGAACACAGAAGAAGAAGAAGAAGAAGAAGAAGAAGAAGAAGAAGAAGAAGAAGAAGAGAAGAAGAAGAAGAAGAAGAAGAAGAAGATGATGATGATGATGACGATGATGATGGAATGATGGAGGAGGAGTAGGAGGAGGAGAAGGAAGAAGAAGAAGAAGAAAAGAGAAGAAGAGAAGAAGAAGAAGAAGATGATGATGATGATGATGATGATGATGATGATGATGAGATGATGATGATGATGATGATGATAAGATGATGATGATGATGATGATGATGATGATGATGATGATGACGACGACGACGGAGGAGAAGGAGGAGAAGGAGGAGGCGGCGGCGGAGACGACGACGGAAGAAAGAAGAAGAGAAGTAAGAAGAAGAAGAAGAAAGAAGAAGGAGGGAGGAGGAGGAGGGTAGGAGGAGGAGGGAGGAGGTGCGGCGTGCGGCGGCGACGACGACGGAAGAAGAAGAAGAAGAAGAAGAAGAAGAAGAAGAAGATGATGATGATGATGATGATGATGATGATGATGATGACGACGACGACGACGACGGAGGAGAAGGAGAAGGAGGAGGAGGGCGGCGGCGGCGACGACGACGAAAGAAGAAGAAGAAGAAGAAGAAGAAGAAGAAGAAGAAGAAGAAGAAGAAGAAGAAAGAAGAGAAGAAAAAGAAGAAACTGTCTTCATGACGTCACCATGTTTGTCTGTACTGTGATGTCACGTGCTGAATACTCTTGACATCCTTAACAACAATCCTGACAGGTTACAAGACAATGGCGTGGTTATTGTAATTTCTATCACACTGTTAATATTAGTTAGTAGTTAGTCGCAGTTCCAACTTCACAGCAACGGGTCGTCCCCATTATGCTCCGTTCCTGTGCCAGTGAATATACTGTTAAGATATTCATTTGAAGCCACCCCCCCCCCCCCCCCCCCTCTCGTATAACTCACTTTCTCGCAGGAGTTGCACATACCTAACTGTCATTATTTCTTGTTGCAATATCTGCGACAGCTGTTACTTCTCAGATCTCCTCGATGTTGCCGTAGCCCATAGGGGAAGTTAGGAATATAAACACTGCAACCTACCATGCGTGAAGTAATAGGTGATTAACGAGGGTTGGTGTGAGAATGGCTATCTCATCGTGCACGAAAACTTAGCTTGCACAGTTTAGTTTAGTTAGTCCACGAGCAACCTCACGGCACCGCGTGTGCCACCCATAAGTGCTCAGTTCTACTCCTACACTCAAACCTGCGGCTAGGAGAAGAGAACTCAGCTCAGTACGAACTCGTAGCACCGGCGAGGATCCTGAAATACTTTGGGTAGATTTTTAACTCGATAATTTTGCCCGGGCAGCGCCGTTAGGCTACTCTTTTTCGATTTCCAAATGTCAGTGTGAGTCGTGTCGCAACAATTACACACGGTCCTATCTCACTACCCAGAGACCAGGGACATTTTACTAGAAGTCACCGTGAACAAATCCGTCCTCTCACCGGGCTTGATTACGGGACCTCCAGCACTCGAGGGATCGGACACCATACCTTGAGACCACGCAGCTGCACAGTCCAGCCAATCATGAACAAGTCTACGAGGGTCTTGCTATGGGAGTTGGCTGGGGGTCAATGTTCTGGTGGAAGACGCAAGGAATAATTATATTGGGGTGGATTGACCCAGGAGCCACGTGGTTACGAAATGGATCAAATGGGTTGTCTCCAAGACTGCTAGGTCGGTAACCAAGACCGCTAGCGACCAGGCGTTTGCGGCTTCGTGTCCAGGTGTAATAAAACAATACATGCAAAGACTAGGAATACTGGTGACTGGCATCAGAAGAAAACATTCACAATCTTAGGCACATTATAAGTGAGGAGGTCAGAGGAGTATGTTGCTTAACAGGAATGTTCGAGGAAAGAGCAGGGGGAGGTCAAGAGAGAAGAGGTTAGACGATTTTGGCATCATAGAACATAGGTAGGAGAAATTATTGTTAGGAAGGCAGCAGCCGCGCAACTTACCCACTCCCGGCACGGGGAGGTAGTGACGACAAATAACAATACGGGACTCTATCGAGGCCCCGTAATTGGAATGCGTAGTCAGTCAGTCCTACCTGGCACAGCTCGAAGCTATCCAGCAGGCGACCAGTGGATGTGACATGGTGGTAGTAGCAAATATACATGGGTTGAGTAGGTAAGGAACCTACGACTGGTCTAGCAAACCGGTAGGGAATTTACTTGATCCTAAAATTCTGCTCACGATTTATGGAGAAAATTGGAGGAAAGGCGTTAGACACAGGCGCCGGAACTTCAATAACCCCTCCCCACGACGCCTAACGGCAAAAATGGAAGAAATAACAACAACAAACAACAGACAGCTGTGGACAGTTATGTTGACCAATGACAGGGACAGCAAGCGATGCACCCACCTGATTTAACCTGCTGTAGGACACATTTGTCAGCTTTGTCTGTTGTTGCTGCTGTTGCCAGTGCTGCTGATGCTGATGTTGGATGCCGCAGTGGAGGGTGGTGTGTTCATATCCGTGCCGATGCTGTCGGCGATCAGCTGCGCTAGCTCCTGGATCAGGTGGCTGTTGTCCGTCTGCAGGCCCGGGTTGGTTATGGCCGGGGCAGCATGTCTGTCGCTAAACCCAGCACTTGATGGTTTGTGTCTGGTGAAGAAGGAAAAGGCGCAGGATATAAAGACAGGTTTAACTCATTCTGTAGCAGATTGTTATTAGTTTAAGAACACATGTGTCACCTAACACTAACACACGGCTTCTGTGAAATAAAACGACACACACATTGTACATTGTAAATACTCACTGATTAGTATAAAATAATATATTTTTTTTAAAGGTCTGTAAAACGCAAAAAATATTTTTATTAAAAACAAAAATGCTGGCCAGACGGGGTTAATATAAATACCTTTGGAAAAGCGAGAGTTAAGGTAACATACAAACAATGATTTTTTTTTTTTTTTGCATTCGCTTTGAACTCTGGCGTAAGCCATACACGTGCACTACTTATAGTGCCCTGAGCTGACTTTTGCCGTGTGGATTAGCTTTCCCTATTATCACAAACTTTCTGTCACCATTAGACGAACCCACTCCGACATCAGAAATACTTGTAATTTACTTCTCCAAATCAAGGACGATAAGTCAACATTTTAGTCCAACTGTTCGGTATAGTTGCTGAACCCGGTACCTCAGCATCAGCACACCGAAAGTTTAAGAGCGAGCGCTCTTATTCATTCTGGCATACTGACCTCTGTTTTTAAGCTGAACATAACATCGCTGTTGGTCAGACGGAGCAAATATAACTACCTGTATGACGGTGAGAGTTAAGGTAACATACGAATCGTATAAACAATGTATAACTATTAACTCTTAAAGGACAGATGCAGGTCAGAATTTTTATTCGGCATTTTTAAAAACACAAAACACAACTTTTGGTCAGTATAAGTTAGTTGCATGTCCATCACCGAACGTCGCTGTTACTGGCTGTTTGTGATTTTCTAGGCAATTATAGTTCAGTAATGTGCCATTATTAAGAGCATGCGTATTTCCCACTGTAATATACGCCTGTGAGACCTGGGCACTTACAAAACAAGCTGAACAGCGCACTAAATGCCTTCGAATATAACTGTTATAAACGGTTTCTAAGAATATCTTGGATACAGAAAAGAACAAATGCATCCATGCGACAAGAGCTGAATACTGAAGAAGATTAGCTACTATAGACCACATAACAAAGAAAATTGAAATCTTTTGGTCACTTGAAACGTCATGAAAGTTTGGAGAGAACAATAATGAAGGGGTATATGCCTGGAAAGAGAGGAAGAGGAAGGCCAAAGAGAAGATGGGTGCAGGATGTCGCAGATGATCTCCAGATGGGTGTATAAGACGTGGGACATCTTGCTTATGACAGAGAGGTTTTCCGGAAGGTTGTTATGGGAGCGAGGTTCTGCAAAGGACATGCTATTGAATGAATAAATGATTGAATGAATGAATGAATGAATGAATGTGTCATTGCTTCCTGAATGGCCGACGCCTCATACCATAGAAATCAAACGCAAGGCTGCCTGTTTCCGAATCTCCCGCAGCTGATTTCGAACCCTGGACTCGATGTGTTGGGGAATTATGATGTTGCTCGTTTCACTATTCCCTTAACCCCAGACGCTGGTTGAGTCAGTTTACAGGACAGATATATCTAACTATACATTTCGCCGGGTCAATATATGGCGCCCATATGTCCAACTATATGTAAGTTAATCCGAGAAATTAGACGTAGATAGCCATTTTTTCGGCACGTTATGAGGAGAAATAAACTTACAAATTTAGTGACAACTGGCAAATTTGATAACAATAGAGAATATATTTTGTCATGTCACTTCCTACAAATCTAACACATTTCAAGACGTTATGAATTTCAAGACATTATGAAATTCAAAACGATATGTTTACGTGGTGAATTTGAATAGCGAAGACAAACAAAGATTGCACGATTTATTCCCTGGTATATTTTGCTGCATCTCATCAAGTACGTACTGCAGAAATTACACAACATAAACTCAAGCAATAAGATATACCCTTCAAGCTGAAATATACAACACACATACTGACACAATAAATTGAAATGTCTACCAAGGTGTATCTTATCTGTTTGTTTGCACAAAGTTGGTTTATGTAAATGAATAGCAACTGCCTCTGCCAGCTTTAGCATGTGACCATATTGTGTGTTAAACAACATACGAAACGCACTGTCCCTATCAATCACGTGACCGGTTTCCAAATATGCCGGCCAATCAATATTATGATATATTAAACGTCTGCATCCATTTCTAGGCCATGCAAGAAATGTAATTACATTGTAGGTAAAGTAAATCTCATCATGTTTATATTTAAGCTCGAAAACCTCGTCTTGTAGGATTTCCCAACAATCCTGGTTTATTTGTATTTGCTTATTTGTATTTACTTGTGCTTTTAAATATATTTAAGTAATTGGGTGCTTTAATAACAGCAGATGGAATATGTATTTAAAGTTAGTTGCATATCCTTTACGGACGTAGCAGTCAACCCCGGCATTTTTGGGCAAATTGTGATTCCTGGGCAAGTTTACGTTCAGTAGTTTGCCACTGATTTCTGAACGACCGGCACCCATACCATTTTATAAAAAAAAAAACTCAGCTGTGTTTCGAACGAGGTATGCGGGATTACGAACTGCGTCCGTAACCACCTTCGCAACGGAGCAGGCGGAAGATGTATTAAGAAAGTTAAATGTAGAATGAAGGTTAGCATAGCCGAATGGATAAGAGCGCTCGTTCTTAAACTTCCAGTACGCTGATGCCGAAGTAGCGGGTTCAACCCCTACGCCGGTCAGTTGAACTAAATTGATGACTTCTCCTTGACTTGTGCACGTAAATTACAAGCACCTATAAAATCAGAAAGGCTTCGCCCGAAGGCGAGGGACACTGGTAAAGGGGACGGCTAATCCACAAACAAAAATCAGTTCAGGGCTACTAGAAATTGCGTGAATGGACTACGCTTGAGTTCAAAACGAGCGAGCGTATAAAAAATGTAGAATCGCCCAAGCAAAATCAGTATTTCAGAATATGAAGAATATTCTCTGCAATTTGTCTTTAGAGATAATGAAAAGAGTTCTTAGAAGCTGTATTGAGCCAATTCTAATTCTCTCCAACCTCTGAAAACAACACCGTATACAAGACGGGTGGTGGAGTTTCACATCTACGGAGAGGGACATTTAGATATGGACAGATCTGGATTCGGAGTATGGCCGAATGGATAACAGCGCTCGTGCTTAAACATTATATGTGTTGATGTCCAGGTAGTGGGTTCAAACCCTTCATCAGTCAGGTGGACTAAAATGTTGACTGCCCCTCGACTTGAGGACGTATGTTAAAAGTACATGCAAAGAATACCACGGACAGACAGAAAAACCAATGAACAAGTCCTTCAAGAAACAAATGAAGATCGTAAACTGATAAGAGACATTAGACGTAGACAGTCAAAATGTTCTGGGCATGTTATGAGAAGAAATGAATTGGAGAACTTGGTGACGACTGGCAAGATCGAAGGGAAGAGACCAAGGGGAAGACCGAGGAGTAAATACCTGGATGGCTTGGCCACGTGGCATGGTAGAGACAGGAACACAGAGCTGATCCACGACTCTGGTGATCGAGTGAGATGGCAGAACATGACCGCCCACGCTTATCGGCATGGCACATGAAGGATGGATGGATGGATTACAAGTACATCTGAAGTCGGCGTAAGTTCACCTGATGGTGTGAAACATTGGTAATAGGGAAATCTAATCCTCACGCAAAATCAATTTAGTGCACTTAAAGTATAGGGTGTATTTTTAATGACTGTTCATTCAATAAATCAGGTGCCGTCTCCACAATGAAGTTTGGCTGCAATGGAGCTCCAACACTGTCTGTTTCTCGCCTTGACTGTACATTCTGATGTTCGTCCATCTCTTGATGTTATCTTGCCACTTGTATCGTTGTCTACCTCTTGCTGGCTTGCCCTCATCCTTGCCCTCCAGTATGATTTTTATAAAAGTGTTACGT
Source organism: Cepaea nemoralis (assembly GCA_014155875.1). Lineage (NCBI taxonomy): Eukaryota > Metazoa > Mollusca > Gastropoda > Stylommatophora > Helicidae > Cepaea > Cepaea nemoralis. Next base: position 433,298 of record JACEFZ010023643.1, read on the forward strand.
CTTTTAACGTAACCGAAATATTCCACTTGCCTCTTTCTAATTTCTTTCACCAACACCGCACAGTCATTAAATATACACACTATAGTAGCACTTATGTGGACTACGCTTGAGTTCAAAATGAGTAAACGCAACAACAAAATGATTCAGAACATCACACGCCTAACGGCCGGGCATTCGTCGGTTGTGTTCTCTGCCACTTCCCTTCCCCCCACCCAAAAAAAACAAACCCACAGGTGTTTCGGGTATTCCCGTAGTAATCAGGACATTCAGACAAGTGTTGACGTATCTGATCACGCACCCCACTGTCTCCTATTCTCAGCAACTCAGACTGTGTCCCATTGTCCTAGCATTCTTGTGTGCTGTTTTCCTTGGACGTCCTTTTGTTTTCTAGTCCTGATCTTCCTCTTTTTCTTTCGCTCTTTATTTCCTTTTGGGCCATATGCCCTCAACCAATCCACTTCAAAGAGTCTTATCAGCAGGGGCCACAGAAGTGGAAATCCAGCAACTAATTCAGGATAATGCTCGCCCGGGTGATGTGATTATCTACACAGATGGTTCGGTGTTGTGAGGTAGTAGAAGTGCCTGGGGTTTCTTGGCAAAGGCTAATGGTCGACGTTTGGTGCAGGGGAGCTTGGCATATGATACCACAACATCTAGCTTAAGAATGGAGGTGGAGGCAGTCAGTGCAGCTTTCCGCTGGATGGAGAATACGACACACACACACATACACAGTGATTGTAACTGACTCAGGAAGCATGCTGAGTAGGGCAAGCACAGGCAAGCTTCGTGCCGAGTGGCTTGCTTCGCTTCGGAAGTCACGGGTGGCAAACATCGTCTGGATCTTTTCTCCGGGGCATGCTGGTGTGCTAGGGAATGAAAAGGCAGATTGGCTGGCTCTGCAAAACTTGGTGGAGTACTGATGCATGACGTGGTTGCGGCCTTGTGGGAGCACGTGTACACCTCGGAGGAGCAAATGGATCACCATGGTCTGGCAAGAATGCGACAGCGAGGAGTGACGAGGGGATCTGGCCGACGCTCAACGCTTAGGGGAGAGGTGAGACGCACATATAATCAGATTGCTACTGGTACTATTGGGGTTGGAACTCTTCGCTGGCTTCTAAGGATGGGAACGGAGCGCTTATGGGGATGCCCCGAATGCTGTGATGTCGGTTCTTAAATCAATCAATCAATCAATCAATCAATCAATCAATCAATCAATCAATCAATCAATCAATCAATCCTTAGCTAGCCCATGCAGCTGCGTCCGTGCCCTACCCATGTTATATATTTCTATTTCTACTACTCTTTTCCGTGTGTTTTGTTTTAGGTTTGTCTATATTTCTTTTGCTCAGTGAATTACAAACAAAGTTATATAAATTTACACTTTTCGCACACATATTTATTTATTCCCACAGATCACATCCAACATTGTTTACGCCGCCATGTTGCTTGCGTCATCTCAAGAATTATGGAGAAAACTGAACGAGAAGCGTGACCCTATCGGGTCCACATCGGAAACACACCAAATAAGCGAACTATAACAGCTAAAGTACGAAATGGATTAACGACATCAAAGACATTGTACAATCACACGGAATGACACTATCCAGTGCCACTCATTGGGCGTTGAGCGCCAAATATCCCTCCCCACGCCGCTTGTCGGCAAAAGTGGAGGATGATGATGTCTTGGCAAGTTTTACGTTCAGTCGTTTGCTATTGCTATCTGAACGACTGGCTCCCATACTAGCGTTAAAACCAGCGAGACACGGCATGCTGCCAAATCGGTCACCGCTGTGTTTCGAACGCGGTTAAGCGGCGTTACGAATCGCGTCCGCAACTCCATTGCCACGGAGCCACCTTTGTGATTCTATCGTACCAGAATATACAGACCTTATTCACCCGTATTTTCAGTAATAAGCCTACAGGTCTCACATTGTGACCAAACTAAGATAGCCTTTTTAGTATGACATGTTGTATAGCGAACATAAAACACATGGCGTTGATAAGAGACAAATAAAATACATGCGCCGACAGCCGAGAACCGTTCTTGTCTGCCGTAAAACATTAAAATATCTGACTAGTCTGGTCACGTGACTAGCAACGTTGCCTTGTCGTAAACTATTTCCCTTGGCACAACTGACAGCCAGCAGCGAAGAAACTGGCATATGAATTCAAGGACTGGCAATATGAACAAAATAGTAATAGTAATGGGAGTAATGGGAGGCCGGTCTCCCTGGCCTAGGCATTTAACGTCTTTCTCCGTAATCCCGTATACTCTCGTGAGTAACGTGATGTGCGCGAGAAACGGTAGCGGTTCTCGCCGCGTCGGTAACTTACGGGGTATGTGAGCCGGTCGCTCAGAAAGCAATGGCAAACTACTGAGCGTAATCTTGCCTAGTACATCAACAGCAGCTGAAAAATGCTGGTGTTGACTGCAACGTCCTGTAAGGGATATGCCAAAAAAAAAAATGAGGATAAGTAAAGGATCTTGACAACGAGTGTACGCATCGTAACCATCCGCCGAGCCGTTACGAAGATGGGGCTATAATGAACAGCTGGGACCACAGCTGGGCGCAGACATAAAATATTGACTGATCGGGGGTAGCTCTCGGCAGATCAAAGTGACGGTTATTGTGTGAAATTACTTTATGTTTATGCTCAGATGACGCAAGGGAAATGAGAACAAATGAGATGGCAGATGTGGCGTGGTGATTTCTGTCATAGACACACGGGGAAATTACGGCCATAGTGATGGGTATAAAGTGATATCATGTACATCGCTTAAAGCGCCAAAGTGCTGGTTTTACGAAAACCCATGCATAATTTCTGCTCCACGTCCTGGCCGTACACCGCGGATTAATGACCATCACGGGCCTGTACGGAACTGGCAGATCTCGGTGCTGGTGGCCGCCAGAGATAATTTAGTTTAGTTTAGTTAGTCGACGGATCAACATCACGGGACACGGGTGTAATCGATAAGTGCTCCATTCTACTCCTAATTCAAGCCGGAGCCCGGAGAATCTCAGCTCAGTGTACGAACTCCGTAACACCGGCGGGGAACCTGACATTCTTTGGGTAGATTTGTAACTCGAAATTTTGCCCGCGCAGCGCCGCTAGGCTACTCTTTTTCGATTTCCAACTGCCAAGGGATTTTTTTACGTGCCCAACAATACACACGGGCGTCCCATCTCACTACCTAGAGACCAGGGGAAATTGTATTACTAGAAGACCACGTGAAAAATAATCACCGGTCCTCACCGGGGCTTGAACCCGGGACCTCCAGCACTCGAGGCGGCCACCATACCTGGAGACCACACTATTATCATCGTGCGTCATGCCGATTAGTTTCAGCGGGTCATGATTCGCCATCTCACATCTTGGATCAGGTTGTATGTGTTCTTATCCCGGTTATGTCACGCGACAACAAATAATGTTTGCATATCCTTTACAGGACATCGCTGTCAACATCAGCATCTTTCAGCTGATTGTTGATTTCTTGGCAAGATTACGCTCAGTAGTTTGCCATTGCTTTCTGAGCAGGCCGGCTCACATACCCCGTAAGTTACCGAAGCGATTCGAACCACTGCCGATTCTCACCGTCGTCACGTTACTTACGAGAGTATACGAGATTACGGAGAAAAGTCGCTAACCTCTAGGCCAGGAAGCCGGCTCACGCGACAAAGCCATCGAGCTATTTCTAGGTGCCTTCCCATTTCTCTTTTCCCATCAGTGCTGCCAACTGTCAATAAATTTTCATCTAGCGATGCAGTGACCCTGAGGAGCGGTTGGCAGAGTGGCTAGAACGCCGGACTCTCCTTCGGGAGACCCGGGTTCGATCCCTCGGTAAGGTGTGAGATTTTTTTCTGTCGGGAGACAACAGAAAATCCTACCTGCACAGTCCGCGGCGACTGAACTAGCCAGGCGCCCTTTATTCCTCAGACTCAAAGACCCTTCTGCCATACACCGCAAGGTACTATATTGGCAGTGTCAAAGACTAGAATACATGGGAGGGAAGACCACCCTGAATGAGTGGTCTACCTCAAGTAGATTAGAGGTAACCCAGTGCCCCAACAAGAGGGCAGGGTAGGTGTAGGGAGTAGATAGGGAGGAGAACTATCAACAGTTCTCTCATGAGACACGTAAGTGTCAACCAGAGGGTAAGCACTCTGGTCACGGTGTAATCACCTCAACGTGATAGACACCAAGAACTTGGAATAGAACTCAAGAGTAGGCTTACTACTCTAAGCGTGTGGAATGATGTAGCACGCAAAAGCCGAAGTGCGCATGAAGACCCTCCGCGTGTTGTGTAATCAGGACGCGGAGGATTGTCAGACAGGGGACGGACTTCGTAGCGGACACATCGCTTAGAGTCGATGCGTCCTTCTTTAAGTGAATAGATAGATTTAGCAGTAGGGCTAGGGACGACTAGTGATAGGAAGTTCTGTGTATTCATGTGTGATTCATTAGAGACAGTTTTGTGCATTTATGTATTGTAAGAGCCAGTGGCAATAAAATGTGTAATCAATTCCTCTCGTACGACTGACAAATCTTTTTGTGTGGTGCGAGAGAAGTTTATCCCTGAATGCCTGTAGCATCGCTTGATGACAGGCAGTAAATGACAGTTCATGAATGACAGATGCAGTGACCAGAAACCACAATGTGGAAAATCGTCTGGCACTCAACAACCTAACCCCAAATGATTATCTAATGCTGTCCGTCGAAGGTGTGCCCTCTATAATATGACGAATAGGTTCTATAATGTCCGCACGAGTGTGATTCCTATTAAGTGGCAATTAGGTTTACATGGAATTTGAATGGTTATAACCATATGTTGTTGTCTGTCCATCAAGAGTGATGATGACCATTCATTTCATTCAGTGGGGTTGAAAGTATGGAGCCGTGAGTTCTAAGATGGCTGAGAAGTCCTATTTTAGCTCGAAATATTCTTTGACAATGTTGGCAAAGAATACTTGACGTTCCAGGAGGAGGGTCTCCTGCAGTGGTTTTTCTGTCCAGCCTTTCCTTCACAGCTCTTGTAGTCCTGGTTGCTTCACAAGTGACTGCACCCTTGCGTAATGATGTACGTCAAGTATTACCGTCTTTAGCAGCAGGTCTCCCAGAGACTTATAAGCGTATACGCAGTATTCAACCACACGCGCGCCAAGTCTATAACTATACAAACGATGAGTAACTTTATATATATATATATATATATATATATATATATATATATATATATATATATATATATATATATATATATATATATATATAGAAGAGAGAGAGAGAGAGAGAGAGAGAGAGAGAGTGCGCCAGATAAATGTATAACACAGCAATCGCCCGCTATTTTAAATGTAACCTCAGTTTCGATCTTTGAACATGCTGTTTATGTCATCGTTTTAAACATATCATGCAACATATTGCTACCGTAATGCATTCTTCAAATGGTGTAATATGACAAGTTTTGATGTCGTTATTAAAATAATATACTCAATTGAAATGCGACTACATTTAAACTGGTGGGCGATTACTATGCATACATTTCTCTGGCGCACTCTGTCCTGTGTGTGTGTGTGTGTGTGTGTGTGTGTGTGTGTGTGTGTGTGTGTGTGTGTGTGTGTGTGTGTGTGTGTGTGTGTGTGTGTGTGTGTGTGTGTGTGTGTGTGTGTGTGTGTGTTGTGTGTGTGTGTGTGTGTGTGTGTGTGTGTGTGTGTGTGTGTGTGTGTGTGTGTGTGTGTGTGTGTGTGTGTGTGTGTGTGTGTGTGTGTGTGTGTGTGTGTGTGTGTGTGTGTGTGTATATATATATATATATATATATGTATATATAGGGACAAGAGCCACCATTGGACTTTCACGAACAACAGCGACAAACATGGAGGGCCCATGCGAACTGGGAAACAACATCACTCGGCGGTTGGAAATAGAAAAGAGTATGTCGGGTCAGGCATTCACAGGCATACAGAAAAGATTACTCATTTTCGGGCACTCGTGTGCATACAAAAGATAGGCCACATATCACTGATTGTCCACCATTTACATACATACAGATGAACAGGACATATATCACTCATTGTCCACCATTCACATCAATACTAACGGACAGGACATGCATTACTCATTGTCCGCCATTCGCAGACATACAGATGAACAGAACGTACACTATTCGTCCACCACACGGATTATACAATACTCATTATCCACCATCATGCCTACACAGAAGAACAGACCATACATTACTCCCTGTCCACCATTCTTCCCCACACAGAAGAGCAGATAATACATTACTCATTGTCCACAATTATTCCCGACACAGAAGAACAGATCACACATCACTCATTGTCCACAACTTGCGCTCAAACAGATCATGCATTACTCATTATATACCGTTCACATTGTCCACAACTCTCCCCCACACAGAAGAACAAATTATACTTTTCTCATAGTCCACCATTCACATGCACACAAAAATAAACAGACAATACATTTCTCTTTGTCCACCATTCATATTCGCACAGGAAAATAAAACAGATCATACGTTTCTCATTGTCAACCATTCACATTCATTTCACGCAGAAAAAAAACAACAGATCATATATTTCTCATTGTCCACCATTCATATCCACACAGAAAAAAAAAAGAGATCATACATTTCTCATTGCCGACCATTCACATTCACACAGAACGGAGCGCTTATGGGAATGCCCCGAATGCTGTGATGTCGGTTCCTAAATCAATCAATCAATCAATTCACACAGACAAAAAAAAAAAAAAAAAAAAAAAAAACAGAGATCACACATACCTCATTGTCCACCATTCACTTTCACATAGAAGGAAAAACAGATCATACATGTCTCAATGTTCACCATTCACACATACACAGAAGAAAAAAAACCTATCATACATTTCTCATTGCCCACCATTCACACATACACAGAATAACATAAATTGCATGATCTTTGCAGGATGTTCCGATAAACCCCAAACCGCAGGTGGACTTTCTAGGCAATTTTACGTCCAGTAGCTTGCCACTGCTTTCTGAACTATAAGTTAGCAATGAAGTCCAAACTGACGCATGTAGGAAGCGACCCCATTATTGCGTCAATAGCGTACCGGAAGTTTAAAAGTTAGAGCGCTACAATCTCTTCGACCATGTCGTAGTCTATACAAAAGAACAGACAATGCACGATTTTTTTTTTCAAAACATGGATTTTTCCGCTGATGGTGTGTTTTCCTGGTTTATCATCATCATCATCATCATCATCATCATGTGCCATGGCAATAGGTGTGGCCGGTAATGTTTCACCATCTTTCGCGATCACCAGAGTCGTGGATCAGCACTACGTTCTTGTCTCGACCATTTCCCTGGTTACTTATTCTAATAATAGGAAAACCGGAGTAAATTATTAGCAAACCATTGCCTTCTTTGGACAACAAGCACCTTCAGATTACTATCCTATTTCTAGCTGCATCATCATCATCATCATCCTCATGTGTCATACCGATAGGAGTATTAATCTGAGCCAGGTGATGGACCCTAATATAACTTCTCTTCTCTGCAGGTTCGCATGGCTGAATGGGTAGGAACGCGTGTTCTTAAACACCCGGTGTGCTGATGCCGAGGTTAGCGGTTGAACCCCTACACCGGACAGCTGGACTAACATGCTGACCTGTCGTCTTTGACACGGGAACGTAAATTACAAGTACCTCTGAAGTCGGAGTGGGTTCGCCTGATGGCGAGGGACACTGTTAATAGGGAAAGCTAATCCACACGCAAAATTCAGTCCATCACTACTATCAATAGTGTGTATGGACTACGCTTGAGTTCAAAGCAAGCCAGCGCCCCCAAAAAAATGTATATCCTATTTGTGGCTGACTCGGTCACACAATTATTAATCTGAGCCAGGCGATGGACCCTAATATAACTCCTCTTTGAGGTTGAGCGGAGTAGAGGTAATGGAATGGTGGGTAAATAAGAAATATTAAAAAAAACAAAGGTAATGATAGACTGCCAAAACTAGTTCAGTTATTTTACTGTATTGTGGCAGCATTTTCCAATGGTGTTATATAATTAATTGCATTCAAGTGTTTTATCTTACTATTGTAATTAACTACACTAACTGTGTTTACCGTATCCACGTTATCTTGTTTCATGGCTGTGTTTGAGATATCTATGAAGAGTACCATTCTGATTGAGTCCACACGGCTATCTCACAAGACCGTGACCTAGTTAAATTTACAGAACCAAGCAATGAATGTTTAAACCGTTTACAATTACCATGGTAGCGTAGTGGCTAGACACTCGACTTGCGACTCGGTGGGCATAGGTTCAGTGGCAACTGGAAAATTTTCAAGTAACTTCAAAGCGGAGGTAGAGGCTTTGAAAACTGCAGCAGAGATGCTCTTGATGGAGGAAAATAAAGAGAAGCAAATAGCTATCTTCACAGATGCAAAGTCAGCTGTCTCAATACTGAAGAGCAGAAACAGCACAGAACAAGCTGACCTAAGAGCAGCACTCCATGGTCTATGCCAGAAATCCCCAAAAAAATTGTAATACAGTGGATCCCATCATATTGCAGCATACCTGGAAATGAAGAGGCTGACAGACTGGCAAAAGAGGGCGGACGACTACCACAGCCTGACATAGACATAACCTATATTGAGGCAAAGAGGTTTATAAAAATCACTTATAGAACCAAATGGGAATCAGAGCATCCAGGCCACCAGAAGGATGATGCATATTACAAACTCGACCAGAGAGAACAAGTAGCAATCTTCAGACTCCGCACAGGACATAACAGGCTGAAATACCACTTGTTCAATAAACTAAAGATAGGAGGTACCGATGAATGTAATTGTGGAACTGGTAAAATGACAGCTAAACATTTGCTGCAGGAGTGCCCAATATATGCAGAACAGAGAAAGATATTTTGGCCCACGCCTGCTTCATTTGAGGACAAGCTCTATGGAGATATCAACAAGCTCAAGTTGACTACAGCTTACTTTAACTACATTCAGGTTGACATCTAAAGATGCATGAAGATGTATTTAGACTGCCACAATTCATACCACAGGTATGTCGATTACAAAAGCGTCCCAGAGGCATGAAATGGAATATTGCTTGGATAGCAAATCTATTACGTGGAAAGTCCGAATCGAAAGCTCACTGTGTGGGCTTCATAAAAGGTGGAAAAAGTGTCCTAGTGGCACGAAATGGAATATTGCTTGGATAGCAAATCCATTATGTGGAAAGTCCGAATCGAAAGCTCACTGTGTGGATGTCATCTGCAGACTACATTCTTCTGGTTTCCGGAAGAACAGCCTATGGTGAATGGAAGGCCCAATATACGGAAGTGAGGCTACGCAACCTTGTGCAGGACGTGACGATTCTTTGGGTGAGCCCAGTACCAGAGCGCTGTCTTGTGCAGGACGTGACGATTCCTTGGGTGAGCTCAGTACCAGAGCACTATGTGTCGACTCTGCAAGTATGGAAGCCTCCTTGGATGACGGGGAATGCCCATAGTCTGCCCCTGCCTTTCCTTGAGGGCTGACCAGGATGTCCTTGGCTGTTCTATATGGGCCAGCTGGGATGGGGGATAACACCACAACAGTGAGAGTCAAACATCCTAAGAAACCCCTGGGAAGGTTAACCCGGTCAACAAATGCCCGCAGAAGTCGGATGTGTCGGCCTAACGGCGCAAGAACGCAGCTCTGCTGAAACAGCCAGCCGACCCCGCCCCCCCCAATTACTCAGAAAATACGCCGGACCCTCCGCCCCCCCATGAGAAGAATGTCCCACGAGAAGATTATTAGGAGAGAGGCGAGAACACTGATGCATGTTAGAGTAGAGCTACCTACGACTGTAAGTATTCACTGAAGACCATGAAGTGTTATGAGACGCGCAGTCCAAATAGTCATATGTCGCGTCATATAGGCCGACTATGATGCTTCTATATGTTGATACGGTAGCTTTATGTCATGCCTTTAATTGTTAGCGTCTTCCAGTCGTACCATGTATTGGTAGCGTCGCGCTCGCACACGCAGTCCAATGCATTCAACATGTGTGTAGTCCTATGGCTGCTTCGAAGATGTTACCGTGGGAGATCGTCCGCGCACAAGCCTACTATAACCTTGTGTACCATTATGAATGACATAGGCAATAATGCCGTAAAGGTGATAGAACTGCTCCTGTGGGCATACGAATTTGTGATGCTAGGACTACGCTTGCAATCCATCAGCAGCAGATCATTGCGGGCTGCAGAAAGTCATCCCTGTCCGTAATCATCTGTCCCCATGGAGCTTCCCTCCCCCGGCGCTCTAATGAGTATTAATGCGCAGGCTAGAATAATCACTTAGTACATTCTATCCCACTAAACTACTGACGATATTTATTTCAGCGAGTGTTTGACTTTTCAGCCTCACCGTTCCATAGATTTATCTTATAATTAGCTTTATCTATCATACTGATTCGTTTACAGCACACGACAGCTAGACACACACTGGAGGATCGGCCGTGTTAGCACATCGACTGCGAAGTTGCAGTCGCTACTGATGGTCTAGTTTCATAGCAGATACCCTCTCGCTGGATGATGTGAGATAGTATGTCTTCTTTCACATCTGTACGCTATATAGGTTCGTTATTGTGTAGTCTTCAGTGGACTCTGTCGCACTTTTCTGCAATACTCGCTAGTAGGACAATTCGAGAAAGTGTGGTCTTGTGTAATACTGTAGTTTTGTGTTTTCCAGTATGTTCCATGAAGACACTAGACTACATGATAATGCGTATCCGATAGCAGGTTTGTTCCGTATATACAGCTACAGTATGTGCACTGATGTGTAGGACGCATAGTGGACATACCACGGATTGGTGTACGTATAGCGAGGTCTTTTCCTATGTCAGCGAGGAGATGGAATTCTTTACACACTTTGTGTATATTAGTCGACGAGACTCGGAACTGCGTGTTGAGTTAAAGTCACTAGAACGCTTCCTTCCATGCCATGTCTAGGTGAACTCATATGCCCGCATCTATTTATCCAGCGTAAAGTTGAGAGTATCTGCTATCAAGTCAGTTCGTCTTTATTGACCTCTTGTCCTAGTAGCTAACTTAGCAGTATGTCGATATGATTGATTATGTCACTTTCACTAGTACGCATGTATGGCTTACTTCTAGCAGGCTCATATTCAGTATGGCCGCGATATCGATACTTAGTATTGCAACATATCCATATGCTCTAAGAACTGATATGCCCTAGTCATGTGAAATTCTGCTGCGTCGTACTCCTCCCTACAGATTATCATTGACGTGTAACTGTTACTACTTACTGTTGTAGTAATGCAGTGCAGTTCGGCAGCGTCTACGTTCGTAAGGTTCACCGATACAATATCGGTAGTACCATCCCACTGTAGGTTGTGTCACTGGCCGATAGGTATATATTATGATGCGAGAGAGATGCACGAGACCTAGTTATTGGTAACCGAGACATAAGCGAAGGACGAACAACATATTTCGATAGTTGAATTGTTATGCTTGATCTTCGTGACGCTGTAGGCATCACTGATATAGTTCATGGA
>JACEFZ010023645.1:0-20825 GCA_014155875.1 Cepaea nemoralis
TGACTCAGACAATCAAATGTAGGTTCCTCAACCACCCAAAAAATTTCCAAAAAACCCCAAAAAAAACCCACACTGACTCTACAATAAACATAAATGAAACCAATTGATCAATGCTACTCTGTGTTACTCTATATATAAAGGTCACACCAATGCAGCTAGTGCTGTAGGGTTATGAAATTTTAGGTCTTGATATAATATTAGTAGGTGATGATACAGTGAGCTGGGGTGATCAGCTCTACTCCTTATCAAACAATTTCCTATAAATGATCAGGTTGCCTTTGATGTGACAGACAGATGGGGAACTCTACTGGCACAACTGCAGTCTTGGTAAGCGACTCCAATAGGCTGTATGCCACCATAGCTTATAGTGTGTGTGTGTATGTGTGTGTGTGTGCGTGTGCGTGTGTGTGTGTGTGTGTACACACACACACACATATAAAGAAATCAGGGACTGGTGATGACTTAGACCAGCAACATACCTGATATATATACACATAAAGAAATCAGGGACTGGTGATGACATAGACCAGCAACATGCCTGATATATATACATACATAAAGAAATCAGGGACTGGTGATGACTTAGACCAGCAACATGCCTGTTATCAGTTATCAGTTGGGGTATCTTCATTGCACTCCAGACAGATCCATAGGTGCTCAGATCCTCCCCCCAGCATATGCATCAGCGTCCGGTGGCTAATAGTGCCAGTTCTGTGTTGGTTGACAAGGCACCTCGTTTTCCCAATGTACCTCTCGTGTCTGGCCGTGCCGATTCTTACTCCCAAGTATTTCATCCTGGACAATGATGTGGATTCACTGACGTCAAAGTCCTCTGTTCTCGCCATATCTTTAAGGACGTTAATAACATCGGCACGATCCATGGGCTGGCCATCTACAGGGGGTGCAGAGCCAGCCAGTTTATCAGCTCGTTCATTTCCCTCGACTCCCGCATGTCCCGGGACGAAGATGAAGGTGACTTTACGGACAACAGACTTCCGCAGCGACTCAGTCCACTGTCTACGTACAGATCCAGCTTCGACCTTCTGAATCATGCTCATTGAATCACTTAGTACACACACGTTGGTATAATGCTGTGATTCCAGCCATATGAAAGCCTGTGTAACTGCCATCACCTCCATCGTCATGCTGCTCGTGGTCATAGAGTGGGCACCACTGGATTCTTGAACGGTTCGGCCCGCTGAACGGGCTGTAAATGCCCACGCACTTCTCTGCTGCTTTACAACAGATCCATCTGTATAGATGAGCACTTCGGGGCTATCTGAGTGTTCATAGATGAGCGCGTTGACCTCTGCATTGACAGCGGCAGGGTTCTGCTCTCTGCACCGTCTGTCGAGTGTGATAATGCAGGAGAAAGTGCACTTAAAAGCTGGAGGCACCGGCACCCATTCCTTGCCGGGGTTGATACTGGTAAGACTGCAGACCTGTCTGACGACATCTTCCGCCCGACCCATCCATGATTTGCCCCTCTTTAGCCTGTCACCCTTTTCTCTGAATATAGCGTCATGCAGAGGGTGCTGCTCATCTGCACTTATTTTTAAGTATGCACGAGCTCTCCAGATCTTGATCCTGTGTTCCATTGTCGGGAAGTCAAGGAGGTATCTCATTGCTACACAGCTGGTGTCTCTCGTGCAGCCCAAAATGATGCGCATGGCTTCGTTTTGTACCTTTTCAAGTCTTCCAATCTGTGTAGGGCTGACAGTGAGGATGGCCAGGGCATACTCGATGCGTGAAAGCACCAGTCCTTGGAACAGAAGTATTAGCAGTCTTTGCTCGATATTGGCAGTCGCCATGACTCTCATTGCTGACAAACCTTTTCGAGCTTTCGTTATGACATAATCGACATGATCTCTGAAGGACAGGCTACGATCAAGCCTCACGCCAAGATATGTCATTGACTGGGTTCTACTCAAAATGCTCCCATCCATTCTTACTGCCGGCAGGTCTGTGTTCACAATATGGTTGTTTAGGGAGAACCATGTAACCGATGCCTTTGCAGGGTTGACAAGGGCACCAGCATCAGCACATCTTGAGGAAATTCGATCTAGTTCGCCCTGCATATCATTGGCAACCGCCTGTCTATCTCGACCCTGTCGATACACGAGAATGTCGTCAGCAAATGACAGAGTCCTACCCCTCCCGTCCAACTGTTGTTCAGTGATCGGCACCGTATACGCGTTGAATAGTACTGGTGACAGTGGTGAACCCTGCGGCAATCCTGGACGTATCGTTATCGGCTCAGAAGACCAACTCCCGCATCTTAGCACCACCTTCCTTTGGAGCAGAACTGCAGCTATCCATCGTACAAGGTGAGGGTGCACTTTCAGTCTGAGGAGGGTTTGCATCAAGTGCTCGAAGGATACTCTATTGTATGCGTCCTCTAAGTCTATGGCGGCCGCACATGTCTCTTCTCTGACCTGAAATCCTTCGTAAACATCTTGAGCAAAGACCGCCGCATTCAGCCATGACTCTTTGTTACGTCTGTATCCTCCAAGTGTGGGCGGGAAGCAGCCGAGTTGTTCCAAGTCACAAGCAAGTCTGTGTGCTACAATTTTCTCCAGTAGCTTGCCAGCAGTGTTCTGCATCGTAATGATTCTGTAGCCGCTTATCTTGGAATGGTCTTTGTTCGGTTTTGGCAGCGGCAGCAAGTAGCTGTGTAGCCATTCCTCTTTGATCTGACCCCTCTGGATACTGGTGTTGAATTCTCTGGCCAGTTCTTCCATGTCATCATCTGACATCACCAGTAGGTCACCATATCGGATGCCGTCTGGGCCTGGGGCGGTGTTAGGTGATTTCTTGAGCATCGCACGTATTGTCTCAGCTGTGATTATGCATTCTTCGTCTGTCCCGACCCCCTCGCACAACTGAGAGAGTGTCGTTGTGGTCCTCTGTCTGGCGGGCTCGTCTTTCTGGTCAGTCTGCTCTATGTAGCGTGCAAGAAGGGCCTTACCTTTATCCGCATCCGACTTTTTCCATGTGAGGTCTGTGCCTTGAAAGTCTGGAATACCCCTACGTTGTGCAGCACCGTTCATGCTCTTATGGAGGCGCCAGAATGTCGTAAGAGATCGCTCGGAGCACACCTTCCTGCAGAACTCGTCCCATTTCTCGGCCTTGGCCTGTTTGGCGCAGGATTTGAATAAAGTCATCGTCCTATGCACCTCAGTCTTCAGGTTCCGCCAACTCAACCTGTGGCATCTTAGCCTTTCTGGCTTTTTGCCAGTCTTTGACAGCCTGCCTCTTTCCCAGCCATGCCTTCTCGACCTCTCCATTCCACCATGGTGGCTGCAACCATCTTTCTTGTCTCCTGCGGGAGGAAGTTAGTTTTCTTCTTCTGATCTTGCTTATGGCGTCTTGACCAGTGTTGTCGTACGGAAGGCATTTGTCTTGTTTCCTTGACTCCTGGCCCTGTCTTTCTCGATCAGGATAATACAAGGGTAGTGGTCACTGTCGTGGTATCCCAGTGTGCCCCACCGGCACCTTGGTGCGATGGTGGGCGACACCAGAGCCAAGTCAATGACGCTGTCAGAGTCACCTGGTCGAGTGGCTATTCTAGTGACCTTCCCATCATTCAGACAGACTAGGGCAGCAGATGCCAGGGCGTCCTCCAGATCTTCTCCCTGTCTATTGGTGATGCAATTTCCCCATTGACTGCCTCTGGCATTGAAGTCCCCACAGTAGATGATATGCCTTTCATCCATATCGAACAAACTCTGCCATTGTCGCACGTCGACCTTCCCATTTCGCGCATAGACGTTCACGATTACAAGCTGCACTGGCGTCATTATTCTTAATGCCTGCACTTGCAGGGCATCACTGTTCCAGGTGGACACATCGATCTCAGACACCAGTATGTTGTCACAGACAAGAATGGCCTGTCTGAGGTGCCGCCTGTTAAAGAAGCCCTGAAATCCCGCGACATTGACTGTTCTGTCGCCGAGCTGTGTTTCTTGTAAGACCACAATATTGTTTCCGTAGAGTAGTTTTTCAAGAATAGGTCGGCGTTGACTAAATGATGCACAGTTCCAGCACAGTACTCGAACGTGTCCGATGCTCAATCTGTCACATTTTAATCGCCTTCTGCGTGCGCCCGCCCTCTTACCACGCTGTGTCCTTGCCGGTCGTCATGTTAGGCATAACTATCGCCACTGGGCGTCGATGATACGCCGCAGGGAGTCCGGGCGCGCGTGCACGAACTCCGTTGCACGGTCCGAACTCTATTTCACCACGAAAAACACACTTAATCCATAATCATTTAGGAAAAACACGTTCCATTTTACGGGACGAAAAAATGTCCCACCATCTTGCTCCAAGGGAATTCACTCTCCTGATATCCTGCCTGATATATATACACATAAAGAAATCAGGGACGGGTGATGACTGAGATCAGCAACATGCCCGATATATATATATACACATAAAGAAATCAGGGACTGGTGATGACTTAGACCAGCAACATACCTTTTCTCTGCCAATTTTTGACATGAATATAATGATATGTCATATCTTTTCTATGTGATTCTTGACATTTATACAATAAATGCCACATCTTTTCTATGTGATAGTTGAAACTATATGAAGTTGATACACATGTGTAGACCAAAAAGATAACATTCCAGTCTGCTTTCCATTTTTTATGCTTGTCTGATGTGACCCGTAGTCAATGCGGGTATGTCTTTCTCTAAACAATTTTACTCTGCTTGCTACTGTTGATTTCACATGGTTGCATGCTATTATTATGCCATTGCCCGTGTGTTGCCGGGGCCCATACGGGGGAGCAAAGAATAGTAACACTGTTGCCTACCATGCACGTCGTAAGAGGCGACTAAGGAGGCTATGGTTCCTCCGCTCTGCTACTGAGTGAGTGTGTGGCGCGACACTGTGAGCTGTGAATTTCACATGGAATGCTTTTGCATCTGTCCGCGGTTATTTTTAGCATGAACTGCATGTTCGGAACGATGACGGCCGGCTGTTGCTGGATTGACTGGTTTGCCTTTTCGGTTCACAAGTGCATGTTTCAGGAGACTCCTGGGAGTCATCGCTGTAGCTACAGAGTTCGTGCCTTGGGCGGTGCTTTCGGTGAGTTGCCCTGCAGAAAGAGACCGAGCCATATGGGATAAAACCTAGGTCAATGAAGTCTTTCTGGCGACTGCCGTTTCCATCGATGATGAACTATATTTTTCGTGGAGGACTTTTGTGTTGGCATTCTGGCGGCGGCATTATGCACAGTGTACCTGTGCGGGCTGTTGGATTGCTGATACTCCTGTCTATTCCATTGTTCACATGGGGCAGTGAGGAGCATTTTGTGTGATATTCACTGGCACAGGAACGGAGTAATATGGGGACGACCCGTTGCCGTGAAGTTGGAACCGCGACTAACTAACTAACTATTATGCCATATGCAGTTGTTTTAGTATGATTCTTGTCATATTTTTGATTTGCTGTGGTTTGTTTTGTGACATTGTGTGCTGGTGAAGAAAGTTTGTCACAGCACCTCCTGTCATTTCGTGTGAATGTATTCTTGAAGAGCTGACCTAAACTTCATATTTCCAATGGTTTACTCTATCAGAACAATGTTTTTTGTTTCAGATGTGTTGCCATATTTCTATTATTTTATTTACTTATGTTAATGTACTTAGTATCTACTCTCTGTCTCATCTTTTACTCTCTACTTGCTTACCTTCCTCTTTTTATGGTCTCTTTATTCAAGCTATACTTTCCCATTTTTATTTTCTTGACTGAATAATTATCATAAATACTACAAATGCTAAAGTACTACCCAGAGTCCAGCCTGGTGCCCACATTGTAGGAGGCAGTCAAGGTCAAAGAAGGGGCTGGTCTTCTACATATCCAGGCAATGGAACTCTGGTGAAACCTAGACAGTTCTAGCAAGCTGGTAGTGGATTTTCAATTACTCATAGAATCCATAAAAGAATTGATGGAACTGATGCTATGTGTATGTGACCTGAAATGTTTATAGGCTTTAAAATATCACGCAAACACTATTAGGAATCTGTTGTACATCATTAAAATTTAAATCAGATTTGATGAAATTATGAAACAGTTATGAAACATAAAATGGTAATAATATATATGGGAATAAAATGAAAAGGCTGCAATAAAATAGTCTATGGTTATTTGTTTGGCGCGCGCACTCACACACTCACACTGAGGTGTAAAAACATGAAACAGTAAAACATGAGGTAGATTTAGTGGAGTATCCACACATAGTCAAAGAACATTCCTGAAACATTGTGTGTGTGTGTATATATATATATATATATATATATATATATATATATATATATATATATATATATATATATATATATATATATATATATATATATATATATATATAAGGGGTGTTCATTTGAAATCCGTTTGTGCCGCACCGCACTTAATTGCGTACGATGCATAGGTTATGTTTCTGACCATTAAGAAAATGGCCGGGTTGATCCAAAATCCGTCCAAAGAAGCTCAAAGAGCGGTGATTCAGTTTCTTTCATTTGAAGGATGTCAACCAGTGGACATTCATCGAAGAATGCAGGCAGTGTACGGTAACAAATGTGTGTCGAAGACAACAGAGACAGACTGGGCATGAATGTTTCAGAAAGGATGTCAGTTCACGACAGATCTTCGACGGCTGGGTCAAGCCCATATTGTTGCAACAGAAAAAACCATCGCCAAAATTGATGCAGCAGTACAGATGAACCATTATGCAGAAAGAATACATTCTCTAGCGAAAGAATTTGATGTATCAATTGGGACATTTCAAAAGGTCGTTCGGAAGAAATTGCAATATCGAAAGGTGTGTTCACAGTGGGCACCACGGATGTTGAACGACCACCAAAAAGATGAATGCATGGGATGGTGTTTGAACCACTTGCTGCATTACAGAGTGGAGGGTGATGCATTTCTCTTCCGCATAGTGGCAGCAGATGAATCATGGTGTCACTGCTTTAAGCCGAGCAGCAAAAAAGAGAGCATGCAATGGAAGCATGCTGGATCACCAAAAGCCAAAATATTCAAATTACAGGTTTCCGCTGGTAACGTTATGATGAACGCATTTTTTTATCATGAACGGCTATTGTTGGCCGACTTTAAAGAACCTGGTGTCAACATCAACTCTACCCACTACTTGCAAACACTAGACAAGCTGCAAAAAGCCATCAAGAATAAACGACCCAGCATGCTTTCTTGCGGTGTGATTTTGTTGCACGATAATGCTCGTCCGCATGTCGCAAAGATTGTGCAGGAAGCATTAGCAAGGAAGAAGTGGGAAATTCTGCAACATCCAGCCTATAGTTCTGATTTGTCACCATGTGATTTTCATTTGTTCAGACCTCTAAAAAAAAAGCTCTCAAAGGGCAACAATTTCACACAGATGCAGACTAATGAATGCGGTAAACACTTGGTTCAGTGAGCAACCACAATCCTTTTTTGCGGACGGCATTCTCCGCCTACCTAAGCAATGGGATGCTTGCCTGAATGCCTACGGCGACTTCTTCTGACCAACCCATGGTGCATAATTCATTCAAAATGAATGCTTTGTTTAATTCTACCACACCTGTTAATGTTTCTTTCATGCTTTTGTAATAAAGCCATTGGAACCGGTTTCAAATGAACACCCCTAATATATTAAAAACATTATGATAAAAGCAGAGGTAAAAAGACCACCATGTGAATGTGGAAGGCAAGGGGAAACCACCACATTATCTTCCCAAGACTTCATGGCAAAACATAAATCAAAGTTAGTGAAGGACGTTAATGGCTGTCTTAGGGCATCCTCGTCCGGTAGGGACAGTCATGAGCCACAGGTGACACCAGACCGTCATCCAGCTACTGATGGCAAAATCTTAACTAAAATAAATAAATTTAGAGTAGGAACATGGAATGTTAGGACATTAAATGAGCTAGGAAAGTTGACCAATGTTCTAAGTGAGATGGATAGCATGAAAATGAATATACTAGGCGTTAGTGAGATGAGATGGAAGGGATCGGGCAAAATTATAGCTGACAATCACACAATAATTTATTCTGGAGGGGAGACACATGAGAAAGGGGTAGGAATAATATTAGATGAAAAAACAGCCAAGTCAATTAATGGATACTGGTGTATTTCAGATAGAGTTATTATGGTAAAAATCAAAGGCAAACCAATAGACATAAATATTATACAAGTATATGCACCAACAGCAAGCAGTAGTGATGAAGAAATACAACACTTTTACGACGAAATAGAAATGGCGATGGCTCACATTGGATCACAAGAAATAAAGATAATACTTGGTGATTTTAATGCAAAAGTAGGAAAGGGAAAAATGGAGGATGTAGTGGGGAATTATGGTTTAGGTACAAGAAATGAAAGAGGGGAAAAGCTAATAGAATGGGCAAATATCAATGATATGATAATTGGAAACACATGGTTTAAACACCATAAAAGACGACTGTACACATGGATAAGCCCTGATAAGAATATACGCAACCAAATTGACTACATACTAATTAATAAAAGATTTAGAAATGCTTTAATTAATGTAAAGACAATGCCTGGTGCTGACTGTAATAGTGATCATGTACCACTATGTGGACAAATAAAAGTAAGATTAAAAAGAGGGGAAAAAAATGGTTAAGAACATGAGACTTAATAAAGAGGTTCTAAAAATAGATAAAGAAATGCAAGAACAATACAGAGTGACTGTGAAAAATAGGTACAATGCAATAACTAAAATACAGAGTATAGATGAACAATGGGAAATGTTAAGGGACTCCATTCATCAAACTAGCAAAGAAGTATTACCAGAGAGAGGCAAAATAGCTAAGAAAAAATGGATGAATGAAGATATCTTAAACCTGATGGACAAAAGAAAACAGTATAAAAATAACAAACAAGAATTCGCTAAGATAAATAAAGAAATAAAAGATAAATGTGGGAAGGCTAAAGAAAGTTGGTTAAACGAGCAATGCAAAAAAATTGAATTAAATTCCATTAAAGATACAAAAAATATGCACAGACAAATCAGTGAGCTTACAGGAAATAAAATAAGAATAAATACAGGGTGTTTGAAATCAAAAACAGGAAAGATAATATTAGAGGAAGATGCTATAATGAAGAGGTGGAATGAGTATATAAGAGAATTATATGAAGGAGAAAGGGCAGAATTAACAGAAGATAGTAACTTAGAAGGTCCACCTATTCTGAAAGAAGAAGTCGCTGACGCTATGAAACGTATGAAGAAAGGAAAAACAGCTGGGCCAGATGAAATCACAATAGAAGAATTAGAAGTATTGGGAGAATTTGGAGTAGATATATTAACCAAAATGTTGAATGATATTTACAGCAGTGGATATTTACCCAGTGATATGCTGAAATCTGTATTTATAGCTATACCAAAAAGACCAGGAGCAATTGATTGTGAAGATTTTCGTACAATTAACCTTATAAACCATATCACTAAGCTTCTACTCAGAATCATAATGAGAAGAACCAAAAAGAAAATAAAAATGGAAATTAGTGAAGAACAGTATGGATTTGTGGAAGGAAAGGGCACAAACAATGCAATTTATACATTGCGGACACTAATAGAAAGGTCAATAGAGAAACAGAGGGACATATATTTGTGCTTCATAGATTATACTAAGGCATTTGATAAAGTGAAACATGATGAACTGATTAAAATGTTGGAAGATATCAACACTGATGGAAAAGATTTAAGAATAATAAAGAATATTTACTGGAACCAAGTAGCAGCAATTAAAATGGGAAATAAAGAGGGTAGTTACGAACAGATAAAGCTAGGAGTACGACAAGGGTGTGTCTTGTCACCAGATCTTTTCTCCCTGTATAGCGAAGTAATAATGAGAGAGATCAAAGAGATGCCAGGAATACTAGTTGGAGGTTATAATATAAATAATATACGCTATGCAGATGACACAGTATTGGTGGCGGATAATTCAACAGACCTACAACAATTATTAGACGTTGTAGTAACAGAGAGTGCAAGGAAAGGACTCAACTTGAATATCAAGAAAACAGTAACAATGGTAATATCAAAGAAAATGGTGACACCAAAATGTGACATAGAAATAGAAGGGAAAATCCTTAACCAAGTTGATAATTTTAGATACCTAGGGGCATTTATAATATCAGATGGAAGATGTACAACAGAGATTAGGAGCAGAATAGGGCAGGCAAAAGCCGCATTTCATAAAATGAAGAGTATCTTATGCAATAAGTCACTGTCACTGAATGTAAGAAAGAGAGTGCTGAAATGCTATGTAGAACCAGTTTTGCTGTATGGCAGTGAATCTTGGAATGTAAATGAACAAATTAAGAAGAAATTAGAAGCAACAGAGATGTGGTTCCTGAGACGAATGTTGCGAATTCCTTGGACTGCCAGAGTAACTAACGACGACTGCCTGAAACAGGCTAATGAAACTAGAACATTATATACAACAATAAGACAGAGACAAACAGCTTTCCTCGGTCATGTGATGAGAAGAGAGGCATTGGAGAACATTGTAACAACTGGAAAGATCGAGGGGAAGAGAGGCAGAGGTAGACCAAGAGAAGTGATGCTGGATGGATTGAGACGGTGGCATGGAGGAATATCAGCAGCAGAGTTGATCCAGAAAACCAAAGACCGAGATCTATGGAGAGCCATGAACGCCTACGCCAGCCGGCACGGCACTTGATGATGATGATGATAATTCAAGTGAAAGAGAGTACCAAAAAAATTATAAATGTGTAGGTATGTGCTCCCTGCAATGCACATAACACACATATTATTATAGCATTGTAAGTATTGTAAACAGTTAATTAAAAACTAATTGTAATGGGGGATTTTAATGTAAAATCAGTCTAAAGATAGAGTATAAAGAGATTGTCATTTTGGAGTCTCTGAAGACCCATAACACAAGAAAAATGACAATGCAGCAAACTCCTTGGAATTTAGTTAACAAGATCTATGCAATCACCGTTTTCAAACATGGTGAAACACAAGTTATATAAATGGAACAGTGTAATGCAGAGAAACCAGATTGATTTTATATGGACCACACACAAAATACCAATGACTGATACAAGAACTATACCAAACTTAAACAAAGATGTTGTCGAAAAAATACAACATAAGTAAGTAACAACAGCACTGTTTAAGGTAAATATATCTTTAGAAGATAATACTTATTAAATCTACGTGAAAACAGAAAATGATTTCTCACAATTTTTTAAAGAAATATCCCACGGAAGAATAGAATTTGTAAAAATACAGAATTATGAAATCATCTAAAAGAAGCATAAGGAAGTAAATTAGTACATGACAAAAGAAGAAAAACAACATTGAAACATAGAAGAAATATGTTGTGAAGGAGAATTAGATTAGTTAAGCACGATTTAAAGACAAAGAAGAACAAGACTATATTGAATATAGGGATATCAACCAAAGGATAATCAAATAGACTGATCAATAAAGCAAAAACAAATGCATGGTAAAAATAGTGGAGAGTCCCAAACCTCAGATTACAAATAGAAACAAAAAAATTATATAAAAAGCTCTGAGCCATGAGAAACACAAATGAATATTATGACCAAACAATAGCCATACATGATTTAAATGGTTAAGAAATCAATGACTTAATTGAGTTCAGTTAAGAAGTGACATAATTGCACTCGGGGCAGTCCCATAGGTGCTCAGACCTCATCTTCAACAGCCAGCAAAATTTTCCGATACTAATGGTGCCCCTTGCAATCTGATTATATGTCCGTCTTGCTTTACATCTAAGTGACAACTGTCTACCAGATCCTCTGACCACCCCTTGCTGTCACATTCTTTTCAGACCATGAAAGTCTAACTGATCTACACTATTCACATGCTCCCAAAGGGCCTTCACCACACCTGCCATATCATGCATCAAATCACCCATAAATGATGCGGCACCAGCCAATCTGTCTGCTTGTTCCTTGCCAACCACACCAGAGTTTCCTGGAGAAAAGATCCAGCGAATGCTCACAACCCGTGACCTCTGAATTGATGCATGCTATTCAGCACCAAGCATGCCTAATTCTTATCCTGAAAATATAGCAACACAACTTACTCCACTCTGTTTAAGAAATAAATAATAATATAAAAATAGCAACAGATCTCATAAACAGGTTGTGAATATAAGGGTCCGAATTTTGCAGTCTTGATGATTTTCTAATTTCTCTGTTTTCTGAGATTTTGTAGTCCTGCTCTAGCTTCCACTGATGTTATTGATGTACTCTTTATCCTCCTGTAACATCATTCTGTAGTTTGTTCAGCTACTGGAGGTTTGTATTTGCTGATGTTGTAAATGTACCAATCGTTGTATCCCACAGCTGGGCAGACATGTCCAGCACATATTTGCTTCTTGACTTCTATATCTGCAGTGTAACTGGCCCTGAATGTGTTTTCTATAACTAGAGGCTGACCATGGCTTTTCTGTCCTTTTCTTTGATGCGTGATCCCCATGTCAGTATTTAGTCAAATTCAGTTCCAGGTATATATGGTGATCCTCTTGTGGCAGTGGAGTATTGTCCTGTGTGAGAGTGTAATTTTAGGATATGGTGGAGAGGGTGAAAAGTGTAGAAGCTATCTTACACATCTTTATTTTAACACCAGGCAGGCTTTAGTTCACTCATTGACTTAATTTATGGCTTCCTACATTCTCAGTTTTGCAACCTCTGTATATTCAGAACAAGATCGTCAGTATGTAGTGCTCCGTAAATATATGTGAATAGTTCTGTAAAGTCATATATGAAGATAATGAACAGTGTTGGGGATAGGACCACTTACACGAGACCACTTCTAATATCTTCAGCTATTCTGTTTTTCTGTCCCTGGAGTTTAATTTTGCATATTTTCCACCTCAGCATTCTGCTTCCAACAGTTCCAAATGCAGACTGTTACAGTGATCACAGATTAATTACAGGCACATTGAGGGTAAAGTTAAAGAAAGTCAAGTATATAGCAGGAAACCCTAAATATGACTTGTGCAAATTGAAAACTGACAAAGAAATACAAGATAATTTTAACATAGAAGTAAAGAACAAATTTGATTTATTGTCTGATCTAGAGATCCTATCTCAAGATGTAGATGATCAATGGGAAATGCTGAAGAATTCAATCAGTTGTGCAGCAGAAAAAAATATTCCAAAAGTAAAGAAAGTGGGCTGTAAGACTGAAGAAATTTTACAACTAATGGAAACAAGAAGACAGAACACAAGTAATCCTGCCAAATATGAAGAAATTCACAGAAAAGTCAGAACCTTATGTAGGGAGGCAAAAGAAACATGGCTTGAGAAAACGAAGAAATTGCGAAGAAATTGAAAAACAACACAACAGTAAAAATGTGAAACTAATGCACAAAAGAATTCAGGAGCTTACTAATCAAAGAACACAGTACATCAGCAGGCTGCCTAAAGACAAAAGATGGAAAGAGTCATAATAGAAAAAGATCAGATCTTACATGTATGGTCAGATTACGTGAAAATCCTTTATGACGACAACAGAGACGAACACTACGATGTTCAAAATAATAATGAAGGACCAGCAATTTTGAAGATGGAGGTTCAGAATGCTCTTACCCATATGAAATCTGGCAAGACCCCCGGTTCAGACAGCGTCACAACAGAAATGATTAATGCTTTAGAAGAATATGGAATAGATAAAGTTACCAGTCTGCTTAATACAATATATGATACTGGAAATATACCTCATGAATTATGTAATTCTGTATTTATTGCAATCCCAAAGAAATCAGGAGCCTTGGAATGTGATCAACATCGAACAATTAGTATAATGAGTCACATCACGAAGATTTTGCTAAGAATTATCATGCAAAGGATTAGGAGGAAAATACAACCTGAAATAGGAGAAGAACAATGTGGGTTTGTAGAAGGAAAGGGTACAGTAAATGCTGTGTATTTACTGAGAACCGTAATTGAACGATCTATAGAAGTAAACAAAGATCTACACCTTTGCTTTATTGACTACACAAAGGCTTTCGATAAAGTGAGACATGTCGACATGATAAGGATGCTTGAAGATCTACAAATTGATGGAAAAGACCTTAGACTTGTAAAAAACATATATTGGAAACAACAAGCTGCCATAAGAGTTGATAATGAAGTAGGCCAATATCAGCCTATTAAGAGAGGTGTGAGACAGGGATGTGTAATGTCTCCAGATCTGTTTTCCCTGTACAGTGAAAGTATTTTCAGAAATATTGAAGATATTGAAGGAATCAACATTGGGGGACGATGCATCAATAACATTAGATATGCAGATGATAGTCTTAATTGCAGACAATGAACAGGATCTGCAACATTTAGTAGATGCAGTTGTTACACACAGTGAACAACGAGGGTTAGAATTAAATTGTAAAAAGACACAGGTTATGGTCGTCACTAGGAAGAACGAAATACCACAATGTAATATACAAGTAAATGGGAATATTCTTCAACAAGTGAATAGGTACAATTATCTCGGAACAGTAATAACATCTGATGGGAGATGCCTTGAAGAGATTAGAACAAGAATCGCCATGTCTAAGGTAGCCTTTAGCAAGATGAAAAACATACTGACCAATAAAAAGATGTCAATTGAAACGAGAAAAAGAGTGTTGAGGTGCTACATAGAACCTGTACTTTTATATGGATGTGAAGCTTGGACAATGAGCAGTCAAGCTGAAAAACATCTGATGGCTGTAGAAATGTGGTTTCTGAGGAAAATGCAAAGAATACCATGGACAGCCAGAAAGACCAATGAACAAGTCCTTCAAGAAACAAATGAAGATCGTAAACTGATTAGAGACATTAGACGCAGACAGTCAAAATTTTTTGGGCATGTTATGAGAAGAAATGGATTGGAGAACTTGGTGACAACTGGTAAGATCGAAGGGAACAGACCAAGAGGAAGACCTAGAAGCAAATACCTGGATGGCTTGGCCTCGTGGCATGGTCGAGACAGAAACACTGAGCTGATCCACGACTCTGGTGATCGAGTGAGATGGCAAAACATGACCGCCCACGCTTACCGGCATGGCACATGATGGCTGGATGGATGGATTCTGCTTCCAATTCCATTCTGGATTCATTTAATAGCTGGCCTCTGTCCATATTTTGTTAAATACATTTGCGAGGTTAAAAACAGGGTGTATACAAGATTCTGCTTGGAAAGCATCTTTAACTACTTGGCTGAAATATGTAGTTTGATCATCAGCAATTCTGTGTTTTCTTAACTTAATGCTAATTGGCATTCATCTAGTAGCTACTCTTCATGTAATTCAGAAACCTGTTACTGTCCATTCTTTCTATGAATTTTCTCAGAAAACTTAGCAGACTGATACGATGGTAGCCAACTGTTTACGTTTCTTTACAATTTCTACCTCTTTCTACTCCTCTAGAAAGATACCTTGTGTCCATGATTTACTGAAGAGACCTAACATTCTGGCCTTTCCATGAAATCTTAGATGCTGGATCATTTCATTTATGATTTCACCTGGTTCAGGAACCTTTTATTTGTCAAGGCTCTGGATTACTGTTAAGATTTTTGAAACAGTGAGGCCATTTAGCCTGGTCATGGTTGCTGAATTTGTAGAAAGATTTTTGTCTCCTGTCTGACTTCAGCAGATCTTATCCTTGCCATCTTTACTGAGCTTTCTTCAATTAGAAGTCTGCAAGAACATTCGCAGACAGTGAGTCAACACTAATGAAAGCAACATCACTGATGTACTCCTTGTTTTGCTGACCATCAAACACTAACAGCAGCTTCTGAAGAAAATGAACAGTTGCAGATACACTATCGGAAAAGCACATGCAGAAATAATAATAAAAATTAATGTTGGGGAAAAAGTAAGAAGACATGAAAAGAAACAGCAACAATGATTTGAAGTGAGAATTAGCACCTGCAAGTATGTCACATACTAAGCAAGGCATAAATTTATCAAATGGTAAAACTGAATACAAATCCAACAAAACAAGCCAAATTATTAGGTCAATGTTAAGAAAATTACATAACATGTGACATATCAGAATATTCAGAAGAAGACTGGTATGAAGTTGTTTTGAATATGTTACTTAACTATAAACCTTACTTTGTGATTGTTAAAGATGACGTTTGGGAAATTAATGTGGAAAACCATTGCCTTCTACATCCACACAAGATATTTAAAAGCTATCAATATTATACTGTTGACATTTTGCCATGGCAGCAGTAAATTATCTCGTACTCTTAGTGATGTCCATATGCCAAGGCATGCTGTAGGCGTGTAACATGCACATGGAATCTGTTTTTCTGTCCTGGCGCAATATGCCATGGTATCAGATCCACACAAACCATGGCTCTTGTTCCTTGTTTTGTAAAATTCATTCACAACTGAATTCAAACATGGTACATATCAAGTTAGAGGCAGACATCCCACCACTGTCACATATCCCCCAATCAGTTATCAGTTATCAGTTATCAGTTGGGGTATCTTCGTTGCACTCCGGACATGTCCATAGGTGCTCAGATCCTCCC
Source organism: Cepaea nemoralis (assembly GCA_014155875.1). Classification (NCBI taxonomy): domain Eukaryota; kingdom Metazoa; phylum Mollusca; class Gastropoda; order Stylommatophora; family Helicidae; genus Cepaea; species Cepaea nemoralis. The sequence continues at coordinate 16,560 of JACEFZ010023645.1, forward strand.
CCCAGCATATGCATCAGCGTCCGGTGGCTAATAGTGCCAGTTCTGTGTTGGTTGACGAGGCGCTTTGTTTTCCCGATGTACTTCTCGCGTCTGGCTGTGCCGATTCTTACTCCCAGGTCTTTCATCCTGGAAAGCGATGTGGAATCACTGGCGTCAAAATCCTCTGTTCTCACCATATCTTTAAGGGCGTTAATGACATCGGCACGATCCATGGGCTGGCCATCTACAGGGGGTGCAGAGCCAGCCAATTTATCAGCTCGTTCATTTCCCTCGACTCCCGCATGTCCCGGGACGAAGATGAAGGTGACTTTGCGGACAACAGACTTCCGCAGCGACTCAGTCCACTGTCTACGTACAGATCCAGCTTCGACCTTCTGAATCATGCTCATTGAATCACTTAGTACACACACGTTGGTATAATGCTGTGATTCCAGCCATATGAAAGCCTGTGTATCCCCCAATATGTGGCACTAGAAACAGAGTGAACATTGTTCAGTACTATTTTCCTTCTCCTCCTTATGTTATCTTGCCAGTAACAACATAGGGAAAAACTAAACAGGAAACTTGTAATAGTGAAGTGAAAGGCATGTGAAAGATGCCTAATGTAACAAAGAAGAACAAGATAACAATTATACCAGAACATAAACTGGGATACCAGTTTATTACATTATTTAAAAAGCAGCATGTAAAATGGTGTGTATATATATGTGTATATATATATATATATATATATATATATATATATATATATATATATATATATATATATATATATATATATATATATATATATATATTAGGGATGTTCATTTGAAACCCGTTCCAATGGCTTTATTACAAAAGCATGAAAGAAACATTAACAGGTGTGGTAGAATTAAACAAAGCATTCATTTTGAATGAATTATGCACCATGGGTTGGTCAGAAGACGTCACCGTAGGCAGTCAGGCAAGCATCCCATTGCTTAATTAGGCGGCAAATGCTGTCCGCAAAAGAAGATTGTGGTTGCTCACTGAACCAAGTGTTTACCACATTCATTACGTCTGCATCTGTGTGAAATCGTTGCCCCTTGAGAGCTTTTTTTAGAGGTCCGAACAAATGAAAATCATATAGTGACAAATCAGGACTATTGGCTAGATGTTGCAGAATTTCCCACTTCTTCCTTGCTTATGCTTCCTGCACAATCTTTGCGACATGCAGATGAGCATTATCGTGCAACAAAATCACACCATGAGAAAGCATGCCAGGTCGTTTATTCTTGATGGCTTTTTGCAGCTTGTCTAGTGTTTGCAAGTAGTGGGTAGAGTTCATGTTGACACCAGGTTCTTTAAAGTCGACCAACATAGCCCTTCATGGTCAAAAAAAGCCCTCAGCATAACCTTATCAGCGGAAACCTGTAACTTGAATTTTTTGGCTTTTGGTGATCCAGCATGCTTCCATTGCATGCTCTCTCTTTTGCTGCTCAGCTCAAAGTGGTGACACCATGATTCATCACCTGCCACCATGTGGAAGAGAAATGCATCACCCTCCACTCTGTAATGCAGAAAGTGGTTCAAACACCATCCCACGCTTTCCTCTTTTTAGTGGTCTGTCAACATCCGTGGTACCCACTGTGAACACACCTTCCAATATTGCAGTTTCTTACGAATGACCTTTTGAATTGTCCCAATTGACACATCAAATTCTTTCGCTAGCAAAAATATGCTTCGACAACTGTTCATCTGTACTGCTGCATCAATTTTGGCAATGGTTTTTTCTGTTGCAGCAATAGGCGCTTGACCCAGCCGTCGAAGATCTGTCGTGAACTGACGTCCTTTCCGAAACTTCATGCCCAGTCTGTCACTGTTGTCTTCGACACACATTTGTTACTGGACGCTGACTGCATTCTTCGATGAATGTCCACTGGTCGACATCCTTCAAATGAAAGAAACTGAATCACTGTTCTTTGAGCTTCTTTGGGTGGATTTTGGATCAACCCGGCCATTTTCTCAATGGTCAGAAACAGAACCCATGCACCATGGGACGATAAGCACATGCGCTTTTATTCATTGGTCAGTACTTATCACATGACTATGACATGATCATGTTCAATGCACTCAATTAAGCTCGGTGTGGCACAAACGGATTTCTAATGAACGCCATATATATATAAGAGGAATTAATTAAAAATCTGTTTGTGTCGCACCGCGTGTAAATGAGTACGTTGAACATGATCATGTCATAGTCATGTGATAAGTACTGACCAATGAATAAAAGCGCATGTGCTTATCGTCCCATGGTGCATAGGTTCTGTTTCTGACCATTGAGAAAATGGCCAGTTTGATCCAAAATCCACTCAAAGAGCGGTGATTCAGTTTCTTTCATTTGAAGGATGTCGACCAGTGGACACTCATCAAAGAATGCAGGCAGCGTACGGTAACAAATGTGTGTCGAAGACAACAGTGACAGACTGGGCACAAATGTTTCGGAAAGGACGTCAGTTCACAACAGATTTTCGACAGCCGGGTCAAGCGCATATTGTTGCAAAAGAAATAACCATCGCCAAAATTGATGCAGCAGTACAAATGAACTGTTGTCGAAGCATACCTTCGCTAGCGAAAGAATTTGATGTGTCAATTGGGACAATTCAAAAGGTCGTTCGTAAGAAACTGCAATATCGGAAGGTGTGTTCACAGTGGGTACCATGGATGTTGACCGACCACCAAAAAGAGGAACGCATGGGATGGTGTTTGAACCACTTGCTGCATTACAGAGTGGAGGGTGATGCATTTCTCTTCCGCATAGTGGCAGGCGATGAATCATGGTGTCACCACTTTGAGCTGAGCAGCAAAAGAGAGAGCATGCAATGGAAGCATGCTGGATCACCAAAAGCCAAAAAATTCAAGTTACAGGTTTCCGCTGGTAAGGTTATGCTGAGCGCATTTTTTTACCATGAAGGGCTATTGTTGGCCGACTTTAAAGAACCTGGTGTCAACATCAACTCTACCCACTACTTGCAAACACTAGACAAGCTGCAAAAAGCCATCAAGAATAAACGACCGGCATGCTTTCTCGCTGGTGTGATTTTGTTGCACGATAATGCTCGTCCGCATGTCGCAAAGATTGTGCAGGAAGCATTAGCAAGGAAGAAGTGGGAAATTCTGCAACATCCAGCCTATAGTCCTGATTTGTCACCATGTGATTTTCATTTGTTCGGACCTACACAGATGCAGACGTAATGAACGCGGTAAACACTTGGTTCAGTGAGCAACCACAATCCTTTTTTGCGGACGGCATTCGCCGCCTACCTAAGCAATGGGATGCTTGCCTGAATGCCTACGGCGACTTCTTCTGACCAACCCATGGTGCATAATTCATTCAAAATGAATGCTTTGTTTAATTCTACCACACCTGTTAATGTTTCTTTCATGCTTTTGTAATAAAGCCATTGGAACGGGTTTCAAATGAACGCCCCTAATATATATATATATATATATATATATATATATATATATATATATATATATATATATATATATATATAATGACTGTCATTAGACAGTGTTCCACAGAAAACAATATCACACTGATACAAAGACAAACAAGTCAAAGACCACACCCACAAGAGTTGGATAAATGGTATAGTGGAGGGATCAAACACAGCATATGAAGGCACATACCAGAGTTCATTCCAGAACTCTATTATTTCCTGGTGCGGAGGGAAAAAAAACAGGACAATTATAGGAACTAATTATTATCACTTATTTATTTACTAGGAAAACAGTACTTTCAAACAACATTGCTGCAGCTTCCTGTTTGTTGATAAAAGTCTCAGGCAAAAACATTCAGCTTGTTTATGTGATGTTTTTGTGAATTTGCTTCTTCACATTTTATGTTCACTTTATGCTACATTTTCTGATTTGCAATATGACACAATGACTGATCTATTCCAAAACTTGAGACACTTTGAGGGAATTATTATAGCCAAATTGGTTTACTGAAATCTTCCATGTATTCACATTATCAAGAATAGATGTTAAGTTAACTACGAGACTGCAGTTCATTTGAAAGATAGCAAATATTTTCTTTTCTTGCAGTATGGTGGCATCCCAACTTGGTATTTGTGTTGATTATTTTATCTGCTGCCTCAACTAAACTTGTCATTACCTCATATATTAGTAACTGGCCATGCTAGCTTATGAATCAGCATGAGTTGAGTTGAGTTGAGTTAAGAATCGAAATCACTGCACTCAGGACATTCCCATACATGCTCAGTCCCCTGAAAGCCC
>JACEFZ010023646.1:0-85000 GCA_014155875.1 Cepaea nemoralis
TGCTTTCAAGAAGCAACATTAACATTTGTTTAACATATTCATTTGATTGTGTGCCATCTCTGTTCCACACCTACTTTTTGGTTGGCCTTCAATTAGTTAACTATCCTGTAAAAAGTTTACATCGAAGCAATTTCCTGTTATTTGTCTATGATGTTATAGGTCATGACATTTTATAGGTCTGAATGCACGGAAGAGTTAGTTAACTAACTAACTAAACTAACTAGCAGGCGACGCGCCCAGTTGTAGAAACCTCGCCCGACTGTCATTATCAGCGCGGTACTTATCATCTTTGATAACGTACCCACTAAGGACCCTATTATTAAATTTATCTTCAGGCCTCTTAGCCTAACTATATGCCTTTCAACCCATTGGGGTCCACCGAGGCCTGTCTGCCAGTGTTAGTGGTAAGTTCTTCGGAATTCGTATTTACTAAACGGATGACCGACTGATCTGACCGATGTACTGGTAGCCATGGTCAGATCAAGTGCAGATAAATCTACACTATGATCATGGCGAAAAGGCCGAGAAGCGTTCCTAATGATCCTTTTATATGTAATAATTTATTTGTTTTAGTTCATAAATTTACTAATAGGCATTTTTGGGGGTTATTTGATAGCAAAATATAGCAGGAGTAGAGTTGATCTGAGATAAAACAACATCACTGCACTCAAGATATTTCCACACTTTATCCGACCCCTCGTTCAACAGCCAGCGAAGAGTCATACTGCTAATGGTTCCAACTGCCATCTGATTAAAAGTTCTCCTGTTCTTCCATCTCAGCTTTGAGATTCATCCAGAGCCCCTGCCATTCCCCCGCCATATCATTCTCTCCACATGCGGGTTCTCAGTCTGTTCCCCCGCCTTCTCCACGTGGCCCCACAGGCGCATGACCACCTCTCAATTGTCCATAAATAGTCTACCACCACGAGGTGCATTCCCTGACAGCCTATCAGCATGTTCATTTGTCACGAGATCGCCATGAGTTAACCAGATAATAATACCGACGTTTGCTGGGCGTATATTTTCTAGGCCACAACAGTCGTACTAACAGAGTAAACACAGCTGCACGGGTTACATCGGGTCAGCCCATATACACATTTGGTGGTGAGTGAGAAGGAAGGGATACAACGCGTTGGCAGTTCATAACAGTTAAAATCACATATAATTGGCCGCTCAGGATATGGAATGGTTCCGGCTGTCATCTATAGTTCCGGACATCAGACGGAATGGAGGTTTTGAATGTCAGCACATGACAGAAAGTTGAGGGTGTTATTGAAAACAGTGGAACACCTGCCGGACATGAACAACGTCACGTGCACAATGTAAGCTTGTTTGGAAAACCATGATTGGCAGCTTGGTATCGAAACTCTTTGTTGGAACTCGACAGTAACTCTCTAGATTGTTTTGGATGTCAGAACGAGTGCTGACAAATCTAACATTGAGGGAGCCAGAGGGGGGATGGATCCCTGACAGGGGATGATCTGCCAATGTGCCACCTGTGTGGGGGCATAAAGGATAACGTCACGTGGCCAACTTTGATAGGTTGCCATATAAACCCGAGTTGGGGCCAACTAGGGGGACTTGGAAATGTGGCTCTAGTCGGAGTGCAAGGGCACTGCAGTGCTTAGTGGAAATAATATCTACCGTGTGTTAATTAGTGACTTAATTTTACACGTGCCTATCATGGCAGATGTAGATATGATTGATAGGACTGCAGTAGTGCCATTTAAGGTATAACCTATTCTTATATTAGTTCTAATTAATATAGACTGTAGCCTTGTTAAAACTATAGTGTGATGATTAGCACTGTTAGTGGAAACTAGTTAGAGTAGAATAGTGATATTAGCTCTGCTAGTTAAGAATAGAGTAGGGTAGTGGTGATAAGCTATGCTAGTTAAGAATCGAGTAATGATGGATAATTGGGAGACGGGGGAATTGCCCGCTGGGGTTTTGCACTCTGTATGGGTCTTTCTTTGTCATAGCCTGATTCAGCTCTAGGTGGGTAGCTAATCTGCTCTATGACTAAGTCTAGTTAGCTAAAGATCATTAAGCAAGGCGATAGGCTTACACTCAGCCGAAAGGATAAGTGACTAGTACTATCACCAGATGTGTTGTTTCTATCCTAGGTTCCCTACCAGATCCAAGGAAACTCAACAAGTTTTTTGGGAAAGAATCAAATCCCATTCAGAAGAACACCAGTTCAACAATCAATAAAGTTGCATACAGAACGTAACTAAAGCTAGAAGGAAGTTGATTCACCAAAGAGGGTGATGATTACTGATGCACCACACAGCATCAGACAGTAGTAACTAACTGCGAACATTAAGTCTAATAGTTGCCTAGTGTGATATAATCTCGTGTAATAGAACACAAGACATGATACGTGAGGCTAGATAGACACGAGTGAGGATCAATCACATTAACAATTAACATTAATGACTGTGTACACACTACAAAGGACTTGTGCATTTTTTTAAGGAACGATAGGAACGGACATTGTGTAGGGTGCAACCGGTCCATGAGTAACTGTTAATACCACCGGTGTCTATTTCGGATGATCATGAAATGGGATTACCAGAGGTCTACAGAGGCAAAGCAGTATCCGGCAAGATGGTTTCGGCACTGGGTGAGATGTACATGTTCTGACGTAACGTGCTGGGGTCTATCCTTGCTGGGATCAGCTGACTGGGTTGTGGTCTGAGAGTCCGATTCTACACACTTTATAGAACACGTCACACATTTTCTTCACATACACGTCTCATATACGTTACACTTTTCTTTTAATAAATTAATCTTATTAATTTTAGAAGCAAGAGTTGTTGAGTATGTTGCGTTGGAGAAGTATGAGAGGGGCATAGTACGACAGTGAGAGAGTGACAGGAAAAGGTGTCCATAGGCTGATGGAGTGTGTTGGACGGAAGCTGGTGGATTCTCCAGGATATTGATAAGGGAGAAAAATATTATAATGTGGGTGTTGACTCTCCTCACTCCAGGGACGACACTTTAAAGGAGGACACGACATCATTCCACCGCAGAATATCCATACAATTCTCATAATCTGGTGACCTCTGAAGCGATGCAAGCCATTCTATACGAAACATACCCTTCTACACCTTACTAAGCATACTACGCGAGTCCGTAATGAATACAAAGTGTGTTACATCGGTCGCCTCCAACCATTGGAAGGCTGCTGTTACTGCTTCCGCCTCCATTCTAGTATGAGATTAAGGTTATTAAAATAAACAAAAATTTGCCAATCAAAGGCACTTACCTGTAATTTGTTAATTAGGACAACTGCTAGCATGTTTGGTAGTACTTCTCACATTCCGTTTTATAGCTTGCTTTTCAATAATACTTCTACGAATGTGTGTGTGCGTGTGCGGCGTGTGCGTGTGTGTGTGTGTGTGTGTGTGTGTGTGTGTGTGTGTGTGTGTGTGTGTTGGTGCCTTTAACTATAACAATGACATTATGATTACACTTTACAAACACAGCAACATGTATACAGCTGTATGAAATGTGTGTGATCGTGACGAACACGATTAGCTGTAATCTACTGGCCGCGGTGACCGCTCTGGCAATGTTCAGGTATGATTATAATATATGTAACGTGGTATCTGTAGCGTTGGTATAATTAACGTGGGGATTCAAATGGTGTTTGTTTGTTTGTGAATATAATGTGAAAAATTAAAACAAAACAACACATGCATCATTTTTCTATGTAGTCACCGCTGCATTCAATGCATGTCCTCCAGCTCAAGTCCTCCAGCTCAAGTCCTCCAGCACAAGTCCTCCAGCGCAAGTCCTCCAGCGCAAGTCCTCCAGCGCAAGTCCTCCAGCACAAGTCCTCCAGCACATGTCCTCCAGCTCAAGTCCTCCAGCTCAAGTCCTCCAGCACAAGTCCTCCAGCACAAGTCCTCCAGCGCAAGTCCTCCAGCGCAAGTCCTCCAGCACAAGTCCTCCAGCACATGTCCTCCAGCACAAGTCCTCCAGCGCCGATAAAGTGCTAAGATTCCGGTAGAAAAAGTCTCTTGGTCGCGTCTATAACCACTCATGCACCATCTGCCGTACCTCTTCATCGAACCGACCAGTTTTAAAATATCCTACTCCACACAAACACTTTCTGGACTGGCAGGCTTCCATCACCATACTGGACCTTATACAGAAAATGAGTTAACGATAGCCAACACACTTTTTAAACAACACCCAAGAAGACTCTTCACATGGAAGTCCCCGGACAGTATTACCAAAAATCAGCTAGACTAACTTTTAATACAAAGAAGATGGAGATCACGCATAACATCTTCAAAAACCCCACGAAGTGCAGACTGTGATACAGATCATCAAATAGAAACAGATCTGAAATTAACACTCAAAAAGCTTACCTCAGGACCAAGGCTACTTCGTTTTGATCTCACAAAAATACCAGGTGCATACAACGTAGAAGTTAGGAATATTTTTGTTGTCTTGATGTCTGTACAAGAGAAAATGATACCTGATGAACTGGCAGTACGAGCTAGAGATATCTTGATAACTGCAGCCAAAGATTTAATTCCGAACAAGAAAAAGCAACTTGAGCCATGGATTACATCAGACACTTTAGAATTAATAAAACAACGAAGGGAACTGAAACAGAAAGGAGGTGAATCCGATAACAGCAGAATGAAGTTTAAATCTTTAACTCGAGAAATAAGAAAGAACACAAGAAAAGACAAAAATCAATATATACAAGATTGCTGTACCAGAATAGAGCAATATCATAAGACTGGAAGAGATTACGAAATGTTCTAAGAAATGAAGTTATTGACAAGAAATGTTCAACCTCAATTGAATGTTATCTGTGACATGATGGGAAATACCTTAACAGAATCTAGACAAATTCTAGAAAGATGGCAGGAGTACAGCAGTGGAATGGTCACAAATTGGGCACGCAGGCCCGTCTTACATTCGGCCCTTCCAATCACTCATCTTTCGTTCAACAATTGCATTATACATTCAAATAGGAAGAAAAAAAAAACACTGTGAAATGAATCTTGTAAACATAAAACAGGCAAATTACCATGTTATGAGGCCCATCTCCCACCTACCCACACATCACTCTACCCACACAACACCCCCACCCACACACACACACACCCAGAGACACATACATACCCCACCAGCCGGCCATCCCCTTCCCGCACATCCCCCACCCACACACACTGCCCTCACTCGTTCCCCCAACCCAAACACACTTACGACCCTCACAAACATGCCCCACCAACCCACACATCGCGCATCCACTCACACATCCCCAAACCATACAAACACATGCCCACCAACTGACATCTCCCTACCCCCACACACACACACACACACACCTTCCTAACCACCTGTACATCCCTAATCCACTCACACACACCCCACCACCCACACATACATCCTCCACCCACCCACACATGCCCTAACTCACATCCCCACCACACACATATCCCCCGCTCGCACACCACACACATCCCCACCCGTAAAATATTCCCAACCCACACACCATATACACATATCCCCCACCCACACATCCCACACCCACATACCACCACATATCCCCCACTTAGACACCACCAACATATCCACCACCCAAATACCACACAATATCCCCACCCACATCCACACAGATAACCACACCCACGCACCCAGCACATACCACCACCCACACACCACACAAATCCCCCATCCACACACACACAGCCCCACCCACACACCACACATATCCCCAACTAACACACCACACACATCTCCTCACCCACACACAAATACACATTCTCCACCCATCCAGCAACAAACACACACTCACTCACCACACATCCTCCACTACGCACCCACACACCCCCATCCACCCCACTCCAAACCACCCATCCCCTAACCAAACATCTCTCTATCACACATACCCCCACCCATCCTCCACCCACTCACGCATCCCGCTCTGACACACACACACACATCCCTCACCCACCTACACATCCCTCAGCCACTCACATACACCACCCACGCACACATCCCCCACCCACACACCCCACCACCCAGACATACTTCCCCAAACCATCCACATATCCCTAATCACTCACACATATCCCCCACCCATATACACATTACGCGCACCCATCACACACATCCCCCACTCACACACCACACACTATCCCCCACCCACAGACATATCCTCACCCACCCACTACAAACATACCCCCACCCACACACAATACAGAACACCCCCCACCAATACACCACACACACACTCCCAACTCACACACCATAGATTCTCCCCACCCACCCTTACATCCCAAATCCACCCACACACATCCCCTACCCACACAACCCCGCCACTTAGACATACTTTCCCCAAACCATCCACACATCCCCACCCACCCACACAAATCCCCTACTCATAAACACATCCCCCACCAACACACCACACACATATCCCCAACCCACACACCATACACTTCTCCCAACCCAACCTTACATCCCCAATCCACCCACACACATCCCCTACCCACACAGCCCCGCCACCAACACATACTTTTCCCAAACCATCCACACATCCCCACACACCCACACATATCCCCCACCCATACACACATCCCCCGCACCTGTCCCATACACATATCCTCCACCCATACACACATCCTCACACCCATTCCCACACCACTACTTTCACCCCCACCCACCCATCCACACATCCCACCAACACACACAAATCTCACTACCCACCAACACCCACACACCCCGACATATCCAAACGAATACCCCCACCCACACTCCCCCCCTCACACACACACATCCCTACACTCACACACATCCTCACATCTAGACACATACATAATGCTTCACGTGAGCATTGAAACTAGTATGAACAAACTCCGACATTTTACTCACACACATACACTAACAATTGTCGTGAGCAGTCTCATAAGAATGTAACGCATGGAGAAAAATATGTACATATACAGTGTGTGGCGTAAAAAATAGTTATGTCCCCCACACACAAAGATACACACAGAGACAGACACACACACACACACACACACACACACACACACACACACACACACACACACACACACATTCACTCTACGCTCACTCATTCTGTCTCTTATTCACACTCACTGACTCTCGCACTCAAACTACAGTAATGTTCATAAGTTTACATTATACATGATAAAATCAAATAGTATTCAACTGACAGCAGAGATTAAAGAGCAGAATAAGCAAGCAAAAGCCGCATTTCAGGAAATGAAGATTATCTTATGCAATAAGTCACTGTCACTGAATGTAAGAAAGAGAGTGCTGAAATGCTATGTAGAACCAGTTTGCTGTATGGCGGTGAATCGTGGAATGTAAATGAACATATTAGGAAGAAATTAGGAAGCAACGGAGATGTGGTTCCTGAGACGAATGTTGCGAATTCCTTGGACTGCCAGAGTAACTAACAGCGACTGCCTGATACAGGCTAATGGAACTAGAACATTATATATAATAATAAGAAAGAGATAAACAGCTTACTTCAGTCATGTGATAAGAAGAGAGGCATTGGAGAACACCGTGACAACTGGAACGATCGAGGGGAAGAGAGGCAGAGGCAGACCAAAAGAAATTATGCTGGATGGATTGAGACAGTGGTGCCATGACCCTGATGACGTCATGGTATAGTTAAGCCACAACCCAGGTTAGAGATTAGAGGTTAGGGCAGTGTTCAGCAAGTGAACACCGGAACATGAATAGTACCCACAACACAACGTGAAAGTACCCACATCCCAACGATTCACTTCCCAAGTCACAGCAAGTAGTGTCCAGACATGATATTCTAGGCGTGAGTTTCGTCGAGGAGGGACCACGGTGAGATAGAGTAATGGCCAACTCTGTGCAACTCTTTTAAAGACCAAGTTTGTGCTAGGGGAATATTGTCAAGTCTAGCGTTGTATATCTGAGTGTTATTGTGATGGTGTTCATCCTAGTTTGTATAGCCCAATACACGTATAAAACTACAACTGGCGTTTGAGTCGACTACTGTTCGAGTTCACTACTATTCGAGTTATACTTAATACTTTTGTATGTTGGTGAAACGTGTGTAAAACATTAGTTAATCATCAGCAAAGTTAAATGCTGAGAAATGACCATGGTGCCGACTGGAGAAGAAGAGAAGAAGTAGTGATATCCCTTGTTGGACACGAGCAGCAAGAAAGAAGAAGTGGTTACAAAAGTTCGCCTTTAAATTGGCCAACCCATAGCCCCAGTGGCATCATGGCAAGTGGCATGGAGGAATACCATTAGCAGAGTTGATTCAGAACACCAAAGACCGAGATCTGTGGAGAGCCATGAACGCCTATGCCAGTTGGCAGGGCACTTGATGATGATCCTTATATTCATAACCAGGGCTCATAATCGTTTCAAAATGGCAGTGTTAGCTGAGATTTAACTATGATAAGTTGAGTAGTAAGCCGGCACAGTGGCGAAGGTGTTACGAATACAATTCGCGATTCCGCATACTACGTTCGAAACATAGAACATAGCTGTTTACGATTCGGAAGTATCTTATGTTGATTTTCATACAATGGTGTGAGTGTCAGTCGTTCAAACAGGGATGATAATATACTGAATGTAAACTTAGGAAGAAATGACAAACGGCCAACGATGCTGAGGGTTACTGCTTCGCAACAAAGTAGAGAGTAGACACCATGGGTTCTTATTTACCATTAGGATTGAACAGGATATTACGCACTTAAAACAAAAGAAGGCCACATATGCCCTAGGTGTTTTTTTCCTTTGACCCACACCTGTAAATATCCCCAGTCCGTTTCCTCCATTCTTTAAACTGCGTTGTGGTGTCCCTAGCCATGGAATAGAAGTGTGCAACAACTGGTAGAGGTCGTACAGGGCTGGGTGGAAGTCGCGGGACTGGTCGTTGCAACCAAAGGTAGATGACCAGAAACATCACAATAGCCACAATCCAAGTTGTCAAATCCATTTGTGTCTAGGGACTCAGTGTTGGACCTTCTGAATATCTGATCCAGACAATAAGATAGCGTTATAATACACATGCACGCACACAGATACACACACACACGACACACATACACGCACGCGTGTGCGTATGCAAGCACGCACACACATAAACAGACTAACGCGTATGCAGACACGCTCACACACACACACACGCACACTCAAAAACCTACACACAAACCTACGCACAAACACACACACACTCACACACAAACGCACACGCATATATATATATATATATATATATATATATATATATATATATATATATATATATATATATATATATATATATATATATATATATATATAAAATTGTATCTCTTTTGCAGAACGTTTCGATCAACCCCAGGTTCATTTCCTTGGTAATTTTACATTCGGCAGTTTGCCATTGTTTTCTCAACGAGAATTCAACGTTTAAGTCCAACTTAATGATTGATTGATTGATTGATTTATTTATTGATTGATTGATTAGGAACTGGCATCACAGCATTCGAGACATTCCCATAAGCGCTCCGTCCCCATCCTCAGCAGCCAGCGAAGAGTTCCAACACTAATAGTTCCATTAGCAGTCTGATTATATGTCCGTCTCGCCTTTCCTCTGAGCGTCGATCGTCGGCCAGATCCCCTCGTCACTTCTTGCTGTCTCATTCTTGCCAGACTATGATGATCCATTTGCTCCTCTGAGGTGTACACCTGCTCCCACAAGGCCGCAACCACGTCTGCCTTCTCATGCATCAATACTCCACCAAGTTTTGCCGAGACAGCCAATCTGTCCGCCTGTTCATTCCCCAGCTCACCGGCACGCCCCGGAGAAAAGATCCAGGTGATGCTTGCTACCCGTGACCTCCGAAGCGAAACAAGACACTCTGCACGAAGCCTGCCTGTTCTCACCATCCTAAGCATGCTTTCTGAGTCAGTTACAATCACAATGTGTGTATGTATCGTGTTCTCTATCCAGCGGAAAGCTGCACTGACCGCATCCACCTCCATTCTTAAGCTAGATGTTGTGTCATCATACGCCAGGCTCTCCTGCACCAAACGCCGACCATTAGCTTTTGCTGAGAATCCCCAGACACTTCTCCTACCTCTCAACACCGAACCATCCGAGAATTATCCTGAATTAGTTGCTGAATTTCCACTTCCGTAGCCCCTGCTGACCACTCCTTGCACTCCCGGCTCAATGTGATTATAACTCTGCACAAGTCTGACTGCTCGGCTGGCACTCTGACCCACTCCTCTCCTCGCCTGATGTTCTCCAAGGGGCACACCTGTCAGATCGTATCCTCCGCCTGAGCCATCCATGATTTCCCTCTTATCAGTCTCTGACCCTTAACTACATCCAGCGCCTCATGCAAATGGTGATCTGTGTCTGCAGCTTCTCTGAGGTATGCCTTCGCCTGCATCATCTTGTGCCTACCAGCAACAGTAGGCAGACCAAGGATGTAATGCATACACACTACTGGGGTGTCTCTGGTGCATCCCAGAACGACCCGCATAGCTTCGTTCTGTATGCGCTCTAATTTCATCAGCTGACTCTTTGAGACAGTGAGCAGTCCTAGTCCAAAATAAATCATTGAGAGGATCAAGTGCTGGTATAGTGTGAAGAGAATTCTCTGCTCTGTGTCCATTGCAGCTATAGTCTTAAGGATAATGACTCCCTTTTGAGATCTTGTCACAACCGTCTCCACATGGTCCTTGACAGACTCCCGTCAAATGTGATTCCCAGATACTTCAGTTTGTTCTCTCTGTTGAGGCTTCTGCCATCTATCGTGAGGCTTGGGGCATCATCTCTCACAATCCTGTTTTGAGTCCAACTTAATGACCACCTACCTCGCCAATCAGCTTAGATGACCAGAAACACCACAATAGCCACAAATCATCTCGACTACGTCGACTTCTTATATATATATTCATTGGCACATGCCGTCTTGACAGACATAGTTCGTGCTTCAAAAAGCCATAACTATTACCCATACCGGCAGCGAATGTGACTGATAAGGCCAATTCGCTCTGTAAATGTTCGTTGTATGTGGGTGCATGTGAACACGTGGTCATTTCTATCATCATGCACCATCTCACGCTCGGTGTGTGACTTATCTGCAATAATTTTCTCCTTTGTCTTTATTCCATTTCTGATGTTTGCCCTCCATGCAACGTGTTCAGCTGCGACTTGCTCCCAATATGCATTACCAATGCCTGTATCAATCATATCCCGTTTAAACACATCTTTTTACCGCAGTAGAGGCCGACACTGAGATCTCTTACACATCTGTAATTCACCAAAAAAGATGTCCTTTGGTATTCTACCATCACCCATCCTCCTAAGACGTCCTATCCATCTAAGTCTACGAAGACTGAGCATGAAATAAACCGTCACACAACCTGATCTTTCCAATACTTCAGTATTTGTGGTTTTGTCTTGCCACGTATTACCAAGAATTCTTCGCAGACACCGTATATGAAAGCTGTTTAAACGTCTCTCATGATGTTAGTAAGTTGTCCAGGCTTCACTGCCATAAAGAAGAGTACTAAGGACACAGGCTTGATAGACAAAGACTTTTGTTTTTGCAGTAAGCTTCCTGTTCTCCCAGACTCTTTTTCTTAACTTGTTCATTGTTGTTGCTGCCTTACCAATTCCGATGTTGATTTCCTGATCTAGGGATAATTTGCTATTTACCACTGATCCTAGATATGTAAAATAGTCTAGCATCTCTTCTGATGTTTCCCTTATCACTTGCGATTTGAATGGACTCACATACCTTGATCCAGTAATCATTTTCACACTGCCTGGCTTTAGCTCACTCAGAGTGTTACGCGATTGTCTTTTCTTGTTTCTTAAGAGAGCTATCTTCTTCTTATCAACCAATAACTCACTCACTGCTGCAGAATCTGGCTGATTGCCGCAAACCAGTCCTGCCTCTTATCATCCACAGTGTCGTTAACCCCTACGGCAGTTCTATAAAGAGTTTCCTTAAGTTGATCCCACTTTTCACTTACTGTATAATTTTCTGGTGTATCAGTGAAAGCGTCTTCAAGTTGCTTGAAACTCAAAGCACTTTTCAGGATCGTGAGTGTTAATAATATTAATCCTGGGGTTAGATTTGTGTTTAGCTGTGTAGATTCTCTTTGGTCTCAGTCTAACCCTTGCAACAACCAAAGAATGATCCATATCACAGTCAGCACTGTGGTAACTTCGAGTCAATGATATATGGTTCAGATGTTGTCTCCGTGTGATGATAAAGTCCAGCTGGTGCCAATGGCCGGATCTTGGATGTTTCCATGTGACCTTAAGCAGCTCTTTTGTTTTAAAAAAGGAGTTTGTAATACACAGATCATTTCTGGTGCAATGCTCCAGCAGCCTTTGCCAATTTTCATTCATGCGACCGATGTTGTATTTTCCAATGCATACTGGACATGAACTTGAGTCCTTGCCCACACGAGCACTGAAATCACCGATCATATAAATGTAGTCGGATTTTTTTACTGCCTTGATCAAGGAATCTAACTCCTCATAGAACGAATTCTTCACATCATCAGAAGAATCGAATGTCGGTGCATATGCAGTAATAATGGTGGCAAAACCACAAGAGGTTGCCAAGCGGAGGGATAAAAGTCTTTCATTACCTCCTGCTGGAATTTCAATCATTCCCAGTAGCGAATTCTTCACTGTAAAGCCCACGCCGTGTTGACATTTTTCTGCCTGCTCTCTACCCTACCAAAAAAGGTGTAATTGTTTTCCCTGAGTGACCCTTCCTCAGCGAGGCGAGTCTCCTGCAGGCCAGCAATATCAAAGTTAAAACGACTGAGTTCGGCATCAATCACAGCCGTTTTTCTCACATCGTCAATATTGGTCAAGTCAGATGACGATCCTTGACACATGGTTCTCACGTTCCAGGTTGCAAGCCGTAGCTTGAGGTTTCTATTGTTCTTTTTATTAGTGCCTGGTGCATTGGTTTTACAGTCTGCGATACAGATTTTGTCCTAGCCCCAAGCACCCATTGAAGTAGGCAGGCTGTGGCGGAATAGCACAAAATTAGCCGGGGGCTGTCCAGCTTGAAGCGGGCGGTAGCTGATCAGTGACATCTGTAGGTGTCTCCCACCGTCAGAGGCAACGCGTGGCGCTTGATTCCGAGACCGGTTAAGACCATGGATGGAGTTATTGCCTCTCCATAGCTCAAAGCCTGGGCCAAAATATAGAGATCATGTGTTGCCCATGCAGCATGATCCCTCTCTCGGCTTGCCTAGTTCACACCAGAAGAAAGGTAACCCCCCAACATGTGGAACAAGACAAGCTGCAGAAGCTGCCGGATCACTAAAGTGATGCTATAACTGTCCGTCTGTCGGAGCTTCGATCCTTGACCAGCTGCCATCCAAGGCTTAGGGCCTAGTCTGCCCTGACATGACTTTTTGTCTTTAGGTTGCATTTCCTCGCACCAGGGTAAGGCTTTTACCCTCGCAATTGCGCTCTTCCGCCCGAAGCCGTTGACACAATGTGGGGTGTCGGGTTTGGTAAGCGCCGCACAACGTTCGGCGCTGACAGAAAGCAGGTAGTACCGTGTACTATCATACGGTAGCTCATACATAAATCCGTCAGTCTATTAATTTCACCATGCCCTCTTTCCATCTATGTAATTATCCTTACTTTTCTCTCTTTCTCTATATGTATGTGTGTGTGTGTGTGTGTGTGTGTGTGTGTGTGTGTGTGTGTGTGTGTGTGTGTGTGTGTGTGTGTCTCTCTCTTTCGCCTCTCTGTCTGTCTCTCTCTCTCTCTCTCTCTCTCTCTCTCTCTCTCTCTCTCTCTCTCTGGCTCCCTCTCTTTATATATTTTGCTCGCTCGCTCTTCCCCAATCTTTCTATCTTCATTTTTTTCTCTTTCTAATCTGTATATCTCATTCTACTCTCAACTGTATCCATTTAAATCTCTCTCTCTCTCTCTCTCTCTCTCTCTCTCTCTCTCTCTCTCTCTCTCTCTCTCTCTCTCTCTCTCTCTCTCTCTCTCTCTCTCTCTCTCTCTCTCATAAATGGAACTAACAGGAGCCAAGTTAGGCTCTCTTAAGCAATGAGTGAACAGATGCACACGGATTAAACGTGAGCCACAAGAATAACGTGACAGTGAACGCACAAGAGTTTAAATGACGCACAAGAGTTTAAATGACCCATAAAAGGCTTAAGTCTGCGCGAAGATGCCGTGGCAGGCAGATCACACACCCAGCTCCGAAACAGCGATGGCGACTACATCGCCGAAGTTTTATAATTGTATATTAGTGCAGTGTGGGAATGATTGATTGGACGATTGTATAAACGTTTGAAGTGACTTTGTAACCGTGCAATATGAATTATAAACACATTTTATCTCAAGCTCCTCTCTTAACACAGGCTATAACTGTGACACAGTGGTCAGCTAGCTAGCATACCGTCATGGAGTCTATTCAAATGTCCACTCTGTCACTTGTGTTTTTGGAAGGCTGACAATTCCAGTTTCCGTTGTTGTTGAATTACTCATCGTACGTACTTATGTATTACACGTGTATTCGCATTTATTTATTTCACTTGATTATTTGTGTTTTCAATTATTTAAATGATTCATTGTCGAAGGACAATATATCCAATAGTGTGACCTCCCATATGGACAGAAGAACGATATATCCAAATGTTAGGGTCATCGTGTTATGCATTTCGTTTCGTCTTCCGCAGTTTCAATGCTCGGTGAACAGAAATGACATTATACTATTTGTTCATGTGATTATGCACCATGTGTCCTGTAAAATTTAGTCCCGAAGCAATTTCCTGCTGTCGGCCTGTGATGTGATAGGCCATCACATTGTGTAGGTCATACTGCTATTGGTGCCAACTGCCATCTGATTAAAAGTTTTCCTGGTCTTCCCTCTCAGTTTTGAGATCGTCCAGGTTCTCTTTTGATCTCACGCCTTATCATTCTCTCCACATACGGGTGCTCTGCCTGTTTCCCTGCTTTCTCCAACTGGTCCCACAGGCGCGTGACCACCTCTCCCTTGTCCGTAGGTAATCAACCGCCGAGAGGTGTATTCCCTGATAGCCTATTAGCCTGTTTATTCCCGCGCACGACCAGAGCAGAAAATCCTTTCAATTTTCACAATCTAGTTAGTTAGTTAGTTAGTCGACAGATCATCCTCGTTGCACATCGGACCACTCAGTCCATAAGTGCTCGGATCCCCTCCTGAGCAAATCCCGCAGCGTGTAGCGGCTAACGACGCCAGTTCTGTGTTGGTTTATCAATCTTCTTTGGCTTCCTGCGTGGTGTTCTTGTTTGGCCACCCCTCTTTTAATTTGCTGCTCTCGCAGTCTGGCCATTGTTGTAGATTCACAGTCATCACTTGGTTCTTGCAAAAGTCTCACTTCTCGTAGAGCATTCAGAATGTCAGCCTGGTCCATGGCGCGTCCGCCCTCCACAGTAGCCTCACCTGCGAGCTTGTCAGCCCGCTCATTTCCTTGTACTCCCGCATGCCCTGGCACGAAGATGAAACTAATCTTTGCCAGCCGAGACCGCTTCAGAGGCAGCAACCATTCTCTTCGGATCGACCCCTCCTCTATCCTCTTGATCATGTTCATTGAGTCGCTAAGGAAACAAGCCCTAGTGAATGTCTGTGTCTCGAGCCATGTTATTGCTTTACTTACTGCCATGACTTCCATGGTCAGGCTACTTGTGGTTTCAGTGAAAGCACCAGAGTCCTCCTTCACAATTCTCCCTCCGGCCCGAGCTGTAAAGGCCCATGAGCTTCTCACATGTCGGATGACCGATCCATCTGTGTAGATGACCGCGTCACTGTCTAGCGAATTCTCGAAAATCAACGCTTGTACTTCAGCTTCAACAGCAGCCGGATTTTCTTGTCTGCATTTTCTATCTAGTTGGATGCAAACTGAAAAGGATGTGCAGAAGTCTGTTGGCACTTGCACCCACTCCTCGCCAGGTTCTAAGTCCTCAAGTGAACACATCTGTTGAAGAATGTCTTCGGCTTGACCCATCCACGACCGTCCTCTTTTTAACCTGCTGCCCTTCACCTTCCTAATTTCACTATACAGTGGATGCTGTGTGTTTCCGTTAATTCTGAGGTAGGCGCGTGCCCTGCAAACTTGTATTCTCTCTTCAATGGTTGGAAAATCAAGAAGGTAGCGCATCGCCCTGCATGCTGTATCTCTTGTACATCCAAGAATAATGCGCATAGCTTCATTCTGTATCCTTTCCATCCTTTCTATCTGCTTATGGCTGACAGTCAGGATTGCCATTGCATACTCCAAAACAGACATGACCAGCCCCTCGTACAGAAGACATAGATGGCGCTGCTCACAGTTTGCTGCCGCCATCACCCGCATCGCTGCCAAACCCCGCTTGGCCTTTGTTATCACCTGGTCTATGTGCACATTATAAGCAAGGCTTCGATCAAACCGTATCCCCAGGTAATTCATTGCCTGCGTTCTTTCCACCGTCTCTGAACACAGCATTACAGTTGGTGTTGGATTGTTGACAATATGATTATTCAACGAGAACCAAGTCACTGTTGCCTTTGTTGGGTTGACCATTGCCCCAGCTTCATCACACCAAGTACTTATGCGATTGAGTTCGGTTTGTAGTTCCACAGCAACCTCCTCTCTATCCTTACCCTGACGATACACTAAAACATCATCGGCATATGACAATGTCCTGCCAGGTCCAGTGATCTGCTCACTGGTGATTCTCACTGTGTAGGCGTTGAACAGTACCGGAGATAATGGTGATCCCTGTGGTAGGCCAGGATATATTGTTGTTGGTTCCGAAGTCCAACTGCCACATCTAAAAACTACTTTCCGTTGGAATCTGTGACCTCTGACGCGAGGCAAGCCATTTTACACGACACATTCATTTCTCCACCTTACTAAGAGTACTCCGTGAGTCCGTAATGAATACAATGTGTGATGCAGTGGTCTCCTCCAACCATCGGTAGATTGCTGTTACTACTTCTCTCTCCCCCCCCCACCCCAATTTTTTTTCTAGTAGGAACCTAAGTTAAGTTAGTTGCATATCCTTTACAGAACGACGGAGCCAACACCAACATTTTTTGCTTGTGTGATTTCTTAGGAAATATACGTTCAGTAGTTTGTCATTAGTCCGTCAGGGCTGCGTGCTGTCACCCTATTTGTTTAACCTGTAGGCTGAAAATATAATGAGAAATGTAAGAGATGATATAAACAGGGAGCTATATGATGCCCTCAATATCGGCGGTCATGACATACCGGAGATTGGATATGCTGATGATACAGTATTACTATCCACAACACAGAATGGCATGGAAAACCTAATAGCCTCAACCCAATTGAATAGTGAAAATCACAACTTATATCTTAACATAGCAAAAACAAAGATAATGCATACAGATAAAACTACCATGGAGAAAGAAATATACATTAATGGGGAAAAATTGAAGGTGGTGGAAAATTTTGAATATCTTGGGTCATTGATTACCAACAACGGGGACACAATGAAAGAAATTAAACGGCGACTATCAATTGCTCTTCAAAGACTAAAACAGCTGAATAAATTATGGAGTGGGACAGACAGAACTGCAAAAATTAGATTTTTAAGAGCATGCATCTTTCCCATTGCAACATACGCCTGTGAGACATGGACACTTACTAAACAAGCTGAACAGCGCATAAACGCCTTTGAATATAAGTGTTATAGACGAGTTCTAACAATATCTTGGGTAAAGAGAAAAACAAATGCATCCATACTTCAAGAGTTGAATATTGAAGAAGGTTGGCTATTAAAGACGATAAAACAAAGAAAATTGAAATATTTTGGTCACTTGAAACGTCACGAAAGTTTGGAGAGAACAATAATGGACGGGTATATGCCTGGGAAGAGAGGAAGAGGAAGGCCAAAGAGAAGATGGGTGCAGGATGTGGCGGATGATCTCCAGATGGGTGTATCAGACGCGGGACATCTTGCTTATGATCGAGAGGTTTTCCGGAGGGTTGTTATGGGAGCGAGGTTCTGCAAAGGACATGCTACTGAATGAATGAGTTTGTCATTGCTTTCTGAACGACCGGCATTCATACGATTTCGTCAAAAATACCCGCGCAGGTGGTTTTCTGCCAAATCGCCTGTAGTTGTGTTTCGAACGCGGGTACGGGAGATTGCGAACTGCGCCCGTTACCTCTTCGCTGTGGCGCAGGCAGTAAGCGATTTTTGTGTGTGTCGGCATATACTTTACAGGACATGGCTGTCAATCTCAGCATCTTTCAGCTGGTAGTTAATTTCTTGGCAAGATTACGCTCAGTAGTTTGCCATTGCTTCCTGAGCGACCGGCTCACATACCCCTAAGTTACCGACGCGGAGAGAACCGCTACCAATTCTCACGCACATCACGTTAGTCACGAGAGTATACGGGATTACGGAGAAAGTCGTGTAACTCCTAGATCAGAGAGACCGGCAGTAGGAGATTATGATTATTAAAATAAACAAAAATTGGGCAGTCAAAAGCACTTACCAGTAATTTATTAATAAGGACAACTACTTGCCTAACTGTTTGGTAGCACTTCTCGCATTTCTTTTTATAGCTTTTGAATAATACTTGTAGGCATGTGTGTGTGTGTGTGTGTGTGTGTGTGTGCGTGCGCGCGCGTGTGTGTGTATTTGTGTATGTTTGTGTTGGTACCTTGAACTAGAACAATGACATTATAATTATACTTTAGAAACACAGCAACAAGTGTACCGTGTTTTGAAACGTGTGTTGGCATTCACTGACACGAATTGCTGTAATTGAATTACCTTGGTCAGCTCTCTAGCAACATTAAAATACGATTATAATATATGATTCGTGGTACCTGTAACTTATTTAAAATTTGTCGAGACATATCAGCTAGAAGCGTTGGTATAATTTATGAGGGGCTTCAAATGTTGTTTGTTTGTTTGTATTGTGTGTATGTGTGTTTGTTTGTACTGTTTGTTTCTTTGTATTGTGTAGGAAGATTATAACGAAATATGGCTGTCCACGAAAGTTTGTCCAAATCGTGCGATTATTTCATGATGGTATGCAGGAAAACGGTGAACTGTCTGAGCCCTTTCCTGCCATCAATGGAGTGAAGAGCTCCTGTTCGCTGATGATTGCACTCTATATACCAACTCAGAGGCGGACATGCAACACAATATTTCAGCTTTCTCACATGCCTGTGCCAACTCTGGGCTCAATATCAACTTGGAGAAGACTATAGTTATGTCATTTTTCAAAGTAGTCACCACTGCCTTCGATGCAAGTCCTCCGACGCCTATAAAGTGACTGGATTCCAGTATTAAAAAATTATCTTGGTCGTGTGTGTAACCACTCATGCACCACCTTCTGTAACTCTTCATCGGACCGAAAAGTTTTGAAACCTCCTACGCCACTCACTTGCTGAACTGACAGGCATGCATCACCATACTGGACCTTCGCCCGCCGATGCATTTCTATAGGTTTCACCCTCACACTTATTAAAACACAGATAACAGAACGCTGCTCCTCTTAGGTGCATGCCAAAAGTGGGGCGGGCAACCTTAAACTTTCCTTATGACGTCATCGTCTTCGTCTGCCAGCGATGTCACGTACTGAACACTCTTGACATCTTTAACAGCAATATTGAGAGGTTATAAGACAATGGCAATGTTATTGTAATTTTAATTATTTACAAGGTTATTGTAATTGTAATCACACTTTCAAGGTTTTCATTAGAAGCTCCCCCCCCCCTCCTTTCGTATGTGCATCATCATCATCATCATAATTGCAGTTACCATCAACGCCATCACCCTTCTCCTAATCCTCATCATCATTATCATAACCACGGTCATCATCATCATCACCACCACAATCATCATCAATATCATCACAATCACCATCACTACTACTATCACCACAACCATTATCATCATCATTATAATGATTATTAAAATCGTCATTGCCACCACCATCATCATAATCACATCGTCATCCCCACCATCATCATCACCACCACCACAAACATCAACTTCATCATCACCACCACCTAGGACATCTAAATATTGTCTTTTTCTTTATCTACTCCTAAAGGTTTTGTAGTTTCTTCAGTAGCTTCAATTTATGTTTATTGGGCTTTGACTTCATAATATATTTACGCTATTAATTAAATCTGCTTTTTATCTTTTCCATTTTTAGTTAACTAATAACGATTGCCTGAAAGAGGCTACTGAAAATAGAACATTATATATAACAATAAGAAAGAGACACACAATTTTCTTTGGTCATGTGACGAGAAGAGAGTCATTGGGGAACGTCGTGACAACTGGAAAGATCTAGATGAAGAGAGGCAGAGGCAGACCAAGAGAAATGATACTGGACGGATAGAGACGGTCGCATGAAGGAATATCATCAGCAGAGTTGACCCAGAACACCAAAGACCGAGATCTGTGGAGAGCCATAAACGCCTACGCCAGCTGGCAGGACACTTGATGATGATGATACTTAATTAATTAATCCTTAAATTCTCCATTCAGTAATCGAATACATTGACTGTTGGGGGGTACGGGGTGTCAGGCATTGGTAGCTCCTTTGGTAAGGATGACTCTCATGTCCTTTTCGGGACCCATCCACCACTGGTCCAAGCCTGACACCCAGCTCGTGCCTGTGTCTCCTAGTAGCTGTCAGCATGCGACAGCGGCCACCCCCCGGGCAACAGCTGTGAGAGGCTGGCTAAACCAGGTATGGGTATCCGATTTGGTGTCAATCCAAGAGATAAACTAGGGTATGCCTACCCAGCATGTGAAGACAGGATTCGGCAGACTGCGTGGAAGAAATCATTCCTGATTCAACGGGCAAGACGACGTTTACCTGCAAAGCGTTGTGGAACGTAATGAGCACGGCAAGGCACGTAGAGCGCCCTGGTCATCCACTGAATCTGTATTCGTCTCCAGTCGTCTCGACTTGTCTTGCCACTGGACTCAGATGGACTCAGGCGAGAGAGTGAGGTCGACGAATTGCGCAACTCTTCCTCACTTTAATCCAAGTCATCGCGCAAGTCATTCTTCATCCAACGTCATATAATCACCTATCTTGGCAGCACTGTGTCACAAGCTGCCACAATTGATGACGAAGTGAATGCAAGAATCTCCAAGGCCAGTGCGGCCTTTGGCAGACTGTACAAGAATGTATGGGACAGAACTGGAATAAGCCTACAAACAAAGCTAAAAGTCTACAAAGCAGGTGTATTATCCACACTGCTATATGCTTGTGAAACCTGGACTGTTTATCAGCGACACGCCAGCAAATTAGACCACTTCCACACAGTCTGCCTAAGGAAGCTACTGAAGATTAAATGGCAAGACAAGATTCCAGACACTGAAATCCTAGAAAGAGCATCCATGCCCAGTATCCACACTCTACTGATGAAGAATCAGATTCGCTGGGCTGGTCACTTGACTCGCATGCCAGATCACAGGCTCCCTAAACGAATGTTTTTACAGCGAACTGCATTGTGGTAAACGCTCCCAAGGTGGCCAGAGGAAACGCTTTAAAGACACTCTGAAAATTTCACTGAAGGCTTTTAGAATTCATCATGACACCTGGGAGGCTGCAGTCAGAGACCGAAATTCGTGGCGTGCATCATTTACGCAAGGGTGCAGTCATATGTGAGGCAACCAGGACTGCAAGAGCTGTGAAGAAAAGGCAGGACAGAAAAACCACTGCAGGAAATCCTCCTTCAGAAACGTCAAGCATTCCTTGCCCACATTGTCAAAGAGCATTTCGAGCCAAAATAGCCCTTATCAGCCATCTTAGAACCCATGGCTCCATACCTTCAACACCACTGGATGATATGAATGGTCATCATCATTCTTGATGGACAAACAACAACAACAACAACAACAACAACAACAACAACAACAACAACATTGACTGTCGGAACTCAGTTAACTATTAGTCAGAACTGCGACGTTTGTATATTACAGGAACAGGCAGACTGCAATAGTGACAAGTTTGATTTCATCATTGTAGACTGGAAATATAACAAGGAAGGCTGAATGCTGTCTTCTTGTTCCCGCTGAGACTTGCATGGAGGAGCCTGACTGGTGTCAATTAATCAGATCTCACGTGCATACTATTTTCTTCCTTATCTTTCTTTTTCTAACTTCCAAACAGAGATTTATAAGCAGCACAGGTGATGTGTGCGTCTCAGTTTGCCAGTTTCTAACCTCTTAACTCGTCCACCAGAAGAGACCCTGCCTGTAGTTGAGCTACTCTCCACATGACTCTTGTGCTCTCACACACACACATGCACACCATCTACCACTACATGGTACCGACACGGAAGACGTGACAATCCTATTGGAGAATTCTCAGTTGGCCGACCAGTGTAGTACGTATTTCTGCCAGCAACGTAACGACGATGCTTGTTGTATCTGATCAGAATCCTGAGTGCCTGTAACTGTTGCATTATTCTGTATTCTTGTGTATGCTCTGATAATTACTTCTTCGCAATGTCGTCTCTCTACAAGCCTTCGGGATACCAATAATACGGATGTCTTTTCAGAAGAAAGCCAGAGGTTCAATTACATACACTCTGGAAACTTGAGTTCGGCACCCTTAACATTGGGGTTATGGTAAGTTGAAGATATAGGACCATTTATCACACTTGAAGGCGTGTTGGGCAAACAGTGATATAGTTGTGTGTCAAAACTGGTGTGGATGGCTTCAGGTTTCCCATTAAACGTCTATTAGATTATCACCTAGCTGTACCCCTAGGAAATTTGCCACTGCACACTACATAAAAGCTAGTTGCATATCCATTACGGATGGAGTAGTAAACTCCAGCATTTTTTTGGCTGTGTGATTCCTGGGCAAATTTACGTTAAGTTAGTTTGCTATTAGTTAGTTAGTCGACAGATCATCCTCGTTGCACATCGGACCATTCAGTCCATAAGTGCTCGGATCCCCTCCTCAGCAAATCCCGCAGCGTGTAGCGGCTAACGACGCCAGTTCTGTGTTGGTTTATCAATCTTCTTTGGCTTCCTGCGTAGTGTTCTTGTTTGGCCACCCCTCTTTTAATTTGCTGCTCTCGCAGTCTGGCCATTGTTGTAGATTCACAGTCATCACTTGGTTCTTGCAAAAGTCTCACTTCTCGTAGAGCATTCAGAATGTCAGCCTGGTCCATGGCGCGTCCGCCCTCAACAGTAGCCTCACCTGCGAGCTTGTCAGCCCGCTCATTTCCTTGTACTCCCGCATGCCCTGGCACGAAGATGAAACTAATCTTTGCCAGCCGAGACCGCTTCAGAGGCAGCAACCATTCTCTTCGGATCGACCCCTCCTCTATCCTCTTGATCATGTTCATTGAGTCGCTAAGGAAACAAGCCCTAGTGAATGTCTGTGTCTCGAGCCATGTTATTGCTTTACTTACTGCCATGACTTCCATGGTCAGGCTACTTGTGGTTTCAGTGAAAGCACCAGAGTCCTCCTTCACAATTCTCCCTCCGGCCCGAGCTGTAAAGGCCCATGAGCTTCTCACATGTCGGACGACCGACCCATCTGTGTAGATGACCGCGTCGTTCTTAACGACCGACGCCCATACCATTTCATAAAAAAACCAACGCAGCTTTGTTTCGAACGCGGTATGCGAGATTACGAAATGCGCCCGGCTCTTCGCCGCAAAGCCTGCCCACTACATGACTAGAGAAATTGTGGACTTAATGTAACGATTATTTATCTAAAGTAGCTGAAACGTCACGATGGAAGTGAACAATAGAAGTATACATTTAACTGAGACCCCTGCTCAAAAGAAACCAATTAAAGAATCAATCACAGCCTGGAACATGTAGCTTAATTCCAGTAGCCCTGATGGAGGATTAGAGACTTCCCAGTGGATGTTGTCATCATGGAAATCAGAGAAGTAATTGGCAATCTCGTGTCCGGGAGTGTAGACGACGGTCACCTGATACGCCTGATGGCTTCCTCCTTGATGAATATCTGGACAAATTGAGATTGAGGTCAGGTCCTCGACTGGATTCATTAACTCTGAAAAAAGAAGTGTCATTCCTTCGGGATACCAATAATACGGATGTCTCTTCAGTGGAAAGCCAGAGGTTCAGTGACATACATTCTGGAAACTTGAGTTTGGCACCTCAATAGAACAGATGCCTCCTTCTTTGAAGATTATGTTCGTGTAAAATCTAGAACGAGGTTGGTAGGTACTTGAACAATCAAGATGCCTCTTCAAATGTGTGAGAGGTAAAGATGTAATCTTAACAAATATGACATCCAGAGGATAAGCGTGTGTGCCCCTGTCATCAAGATTCTGGGATTTTCTTTCTGGGTGACTTCTCGAATAGCTCAGTCTCAATAGTCCCTCCTTTGTAGAAACAATTCAAATACCTTGGAAGTATGATCACAGAAGATGGCAGATTGGACAGAGAAATTGAAATCAGATGTCAAAAAGCTAGTGCACTTACATATCAACTATCACCCTTACTGAAGCATCCAAACATACCCATGTCCGCAAAACGACAGATAATAAACAGCATATTCACACCAACCCTATGCTATCAATCTCAAACCTGGACTTTACCCAAATTACACCTTCACAAAATCAACACCAGCGAAATGGGATGCCTGAGGAGAGCTGCCAACTTAACAATCCGAGACCGAGTAAGAAATGCTACTATCAGACAGACTGTGGGATCAACACCTTGTGCCACATTTATTGAAAGACAGAAGATCAAGTGGTTTGGCCATGTCGTTAGAATGCAACATCAGCAACTACCATCACTGGCCTTACATCAAAGATCATCTGCGACGAGACCACGAGGACGTCCAAGAAGAACATGGATTGACGACATCAGAGACATTGTACAACCACACGGAATGGCACTATCCAGTGCCGTCCACCGGGCGCTGGAACGCAAATTATTCCTCCCCACGACGCTTGACGGCAGAAGTGGAAGATGATGATGATGATGATGATGATGATGATGATGATGATGATGATGATGATGATGATGATGATGATTCAAAGAAGGGGTTATCTGAAACAAACAACTCAGGAATAGTCATCTGAACCAACCCAGTCTGAACATGATCTAAGACTCTCCTCTCGCCCCTGACTATCTCTTCTCTGATCTGTATTATCAAGTTTATATATACATCTATATACCCGTCCATTGGGTATGCTCCCGTATCGACCTATGAGAAGACACTGACAATATATACTCGTCCATTGATTGAGTATGCTCCCTTATAGACCTATGAGAAGACATTGACACTAGTGTCTAGACTTCTTCTTTCTTCCCAATTTGGGAATATTTCACAGCCTATTAGATCTATTAGAGTGTCGAGACTGGAATGGCTTCCCAAGGTTAAGTCTACTGTCTTCTGACAAAGCTTTCATATCTGCAAAGCAGGGTCTTACCACCCTTAACCCATCCAACCAACTCATTTCCAAGATTTGTTTGAGAGTGTTCTCTGAACACTTTGACTATTGTGTCTCAGAATTACCTCCGATGGTACTTCGGTTTAATACATAGTTATTTGACCCATGAAAGGTTTTAATGATAGAAAAAAGATCAGCTGCCCCTAATCTTGGGTTACATATATATATATATATATATATATATATATATATATATATATATATATATATATATATATATATATATATATATATATATATATATATATATATATATCTATATATAAAAGGCAATCTCCGTCCATCTGTATGTATGTATGTATGTATGTATGTATGTATGTATGTATGTATGTATGTATGTATGTATGTATGTATGTATGTATGTATGTATGTATGTATGTATGTATGTATGTATGTATGTATGTATGTATGTATGTATGTATGTATGTATGTATGTATGTATGTATGTATGTATGTATGTATGTATGTATGTATGTATGTATGTATGTATGTATGTATGCATGCACACAAATAAAGGACATTGTCAAAGACTTGAACACATCCCCTTAGCCAGGAAGAGCAGGTAATCTTAAAGAGGCCATGAGGGGATACTGTGCCCGAGGCAAGGGCAGGGGAGATGAGGGAATAGGGTCAGGTTAACCATTCCCTCATGAGACACGCAGGCGTGGTTCAGAGAGTTAGCACTCTAACCACGATAAGCGTCACGCCTCGTGGTAGCGGGAGAAGTTGAGTAGACACTCAACATGACACGTTTGCCATCAAGCGTGCCAGGTGAGGCAACACGCGTCAAGGTGAAGGTGACTCCGCGTGGTGTGTACCGGCTGGGAGAAAGATTGGCAGACGGGAGACAGGACGTGTCGAGTACACCTCGTTTAGAATAGAGCTAGGGTTTTGTTGTAACTACATAGATAGAAAGTAGCATAGTGGTTAGCTATTTGTGATAGAGAATTCTGTGGTAGAGTGTTATGTGTTTCATTAGCGACTGTTCACTGCTGTAGCGAGCCAATGGCAATAAATTGCACTATGTATTTTGCCTCCCACACGACTTGCAAGTATTCTTGTATTGGTGTGAGAGAAGTACCCGATGATGTCTGTCAGTGAGTTGTTGACAGGCCAGGGTAATTGTGGTGTCAGAAGTGGGATCATCTTTACAGTATGGTTTGATAATATTTTTGTATTTGTTGAACTTATTTTCCTCTTGTTGACTTCTTAGTTTAGTGGCAGAGACTTCTGCGTGTGACTCTATGTCTCTTTCTTTCATCTTTAACTGTGTCTCTGATTCTACTTGTATCTGTTTTTCTTTGACTCTTGCCATTTCAGCTATTTCAGATTGCTTTAATTCTTTGTCCTGTTCTAATTGCCTTTGCTTTAATTCTAGTTCTTTCTGTTTTATCTCCTTCTCATATTCTAACTGTTGTTGCTTAATCAGCTTATCATCTTCTAGCTGTTTCTGTTTTGTTATCTCAGCTAGTTGAGCAATCTCTTTTTGATGTTGTCTTTCTTGTGCGCGTTCGTTTCTTTCAGCATCTTCTTTTCGTATGCGATCGGCTTTTTCAGCCTCTTCTTTTCGTATGCGATCAGCTTTTTCAGCCTCGTTTGCTTCTTTAAAATTTTGATCTGCATATTGTTGTAGTTCTTTCCCTGTTAATTCTAGTTCTTTACCTGCTTTTATGAAATCTGATAAAGTTGCCATCTTAATTTAGTAATTGGCTAGCAGTGACAGACAATGATCTTTTTATTAATTATCTATCTTTGATATGTTATTTTTATTCACCAATGAGCGCAAAGACGTGTACTCTTTGCTTGTGCCCTGCAAAATTTAATGCTGAAAAAACAGAGCACAAAAATACAATAGTGTCTCAACAGCTGAAAAAGAGATGCACTATTAATCAATTTGCATGCCAAAATATGTAAGTGTACTCAGCTTTAACGTTCCCGAGGATCGGGGAACGGAACTCCGTCGATACAGGTCACCTTGATACTTTAGGGTGGAAACACGTTACGTAATTGGGACACCTTAGTTGGCACACCGGCATCCGTACACAGCTGTTGTTCACTCTTCGATATGTAGGGCGGCAGTGTTACGCCCAGAGGTGCACGATATAATTACCCTGACAACTAAGGACAATGACTTAGACAATGACAGAATCACGAACAACTAGAATATGTACCACGTAAATTAAATGTCGATGTCCTGTCTTCGTTCTATCAGTATTGCCTTACGTTACTATTCTAGTTAATTTATGTAAGTGTTGTGCAAGCAAGTGCCATCTGCTCGCCCGAAAGTAGTTCCATCGTGACGGTAAACAATGAGAAAATAGACCAAAAATATTAATAACTCCTTTTCATAAATATAAATAACCTAATGATGTTTAAATAAATAAATATATTAATTTCGTAAATCAAATAAAGAAATAATAGCTGATATAACGTACCGATTCAGGCGAGCGCTGTTTAGCAACTTTGTAAACACTCGCTTGCTGTAAGCTAATGAGCCCAGACGACTGTTTGTCAATCAACTGACGTCACAGCACAGCGCGATGAAAAATCGATATTATTTGCTGGCTTCGTATCGCTCCGCCGTGAATCATTTTTGGTACTCATTTCTCAACAAAAAGGTAAATATATAAATAAATACGAGAAACCAAGAATATTAATACTTACAGCTTTGATGAATACATACTTTGACTAAATAAATATTTCATAAACACAATTAAACAGTTTAATACGTCACGATAGGCACATTTCTAGCTTGCAACATTTTTCTCGTCTGCACAAATCACCGTCACTACACAATTAATTAAACCCTAGTCTGGAGCTCGTGGACGAGTGGATTAGCTTGAACTTTGCGTCCAAGCTTCACTTCTGACAACCACAATTACCCTGGGTTGTGGGTATTAGCTTGGCTCTTTCGTCCAAGCACCACTTCTTGACACCACAATTACCCTGGCCTGTCAACTCACTGACAGACATCATCGGGTACTTCTCTCACACCAATACAAGAATACTTGCAAGTCGTGTGGGAGGCAAAATACATAGTGCAATTTATTGCCATTGGCTCGCTACAGCAGTGAACAGTCGCTAATGAAACACATAACACTCTACCACAGAATTCTCTATCACAAATAGCTAACCACTATGCTACTTTCTATCTATGTAGTTACAACAAAACCCTAGCTCTATTCTAAACGAGGTGTACTCGACACGTCCTGTCTCCCGTCTGCCAATCTTTACTCCCAGCCGGTACACACCACGCGGAGTCACCTTCACCTTGACGCGTGTTGCCTCACCTGGCACGCTTGATGGCAAACGTGTCATGTTGAGTGTCTACTCAACTTCTCCCGCTACCACGAGGCGTGATGCTTATCGTGGTTAGAGTGCTAACTCTCTGAACCACGCCTGCGTGTCTCATGAGGGAATGGTTAACCTAACCCTATTCCCTCATCTCCCCTGCCCTTGCCTCGGGCACAGTATCCCCTCATGGCCTCTTTAAGATTACCTGCTCTTCCTGGCTGAGGGGATGTGTTCAAGTCTTTGACACCTAGCGAAACCTGTCCTTATTCTAATTTATTATATTTACCACCCCACAATTGTCTCTTATTTCTCAACATAATTTCCACCAACATTGATGTACTTATCTCATCCTCTTATCAGTCCTCCAAAACCGGCTGCATAGAACTGCGTGCTTTGTTTTCTAAACCACGTTTTCACTTCACATTCAAGTTCGGTGTCATTCGCGTCCTTGAGAAAATGTATCAACCCTGCTATGCACCGCTTTACGGGACAAACATTTGTCAGCATAAACATGAAGCATTTCCTTATGAATGTCCTTTGCAGGCAGTCTTTTTTGACCACAAAAAGACGCACAACAGCACGTTGCTCTTTGGTTGTACACTCCGTAAGTACAGTCACCATTTTATTTATACTCTGCGCATGCGCATTAGACACCTAGCGCCGCCTGACGAACGGGAATATAACGTTCGATGTTGCTGTCACCTAATGGCACGTGTAGAAATCACCAACTACATTTACCTGCCATCCCACAGAACTGTGTGACTTACGTATTGACTCGCCCTCGTACATATATTTTTTACTCGCTTTATACTCGTGCGTAGTCCACAGAGGAATGATTTTTACTTTTGGGCCAGCTTTCTCTGTTACTAATGTCACCCGCCATCTCTCGAGCTTACTCCTACTTCTGGAGTAATTGTTATTTACGTCTCCAAGTCAAGGACGTGAAATCAGCTTTTAAGTCTGACTTATGTAGAGAGAGACCCCCTACCTCGTCTTTAGTGCACCGGAATTTTTAAAACGAGCGCTCTATAACGGAATGACCCAATGCCCAGGTTTGAATGTCTGCGAAAGCTTCCGCCTAATGTTGGCGAGCACAACTGGTGTTTTGAATCAATCTGCATCACACCAATGTTGGCGAGCACAACTGGTGTTTTGAATCAATCTGCATTGCACCAATGTTGGCGAGCAAAACTGGTGTTTTGAATCAATCTGCATTGCACCAATGTTGGTGAGCAAAACTGGTGTTTTGAATCAATCTGCATTACACCAATGTTGGCGAGCACAACTGGTGTTTTGAATCAATCTGCATTACACCAGTCGCTGGGGCTGCACACGGGAGCAACAATATTAATATGATTTTTAAAATATGTGATTAATTATGTTATTCTACACAGTAATGATTTATACATGATTCTAGCTCATAATACACACAGTTTTAGATATGGGACAACCACACAGATTCACATACATGTGTATACTAACATACTCCTACTTCATTATTGTGTCTTAGCTACATAACAGCCGAATAACTTGGGAAGATGATGGGAAAACACAATGAATATATTTGTATAACCCTGTGTTTTGAATATATCCTTTAATTATATCTTTTTAAGTTGGCTTCTTAAGGCAAATGATGTATATATGTGCTTCATATACATTCTTCTTATTTCCTTCGCTGGAAATATGTCTATAACTGCAATGTTGTCTCTTGTATGAATTTAACTGTCTTTTTTAGTTCACGCAGCGGTCCATGGAGTTTATCTTGGACTGTCGTCTCTCAAGGCCAGAATATTTGCCTAGATATGTTGTATTTAGGCAGTCTTGGAGTATGTGCTCTGTTGTCTTCGACGCCAATCCACATGCGCATATGGCCGATTCACCAATCTTGAATTTTGTATACATGTCGATGAGTAATCTATTGTGTCCTGTTCTGAGGCGCAGAATAATGACTTGTTCTGGTGTGGCTATAATGTGGTAGTCGCCTTGAGCAGGTTTTGGTGGCTTTCTGACTGATTTGATTATTCTTTTCTTTTGGTGGGTATGTAACGGGCACATCAGGCTGTTTATCTTTCGCTACTTCCTTAGCCAATCCATCAGCTCTGTCGTTTCCGAATATTCCACAGTAGGATGGTATCCACTGCATGGTAACCTTGTGCTGACTGCTAAGTTCAGAAAGTAGTTTCCTTAGTACTGGCAATTTCCCAGACAGGAGCGCCTCGAATACTGATTTTGCATCTGTCAATAGCACAACAGGTTATGTACCATGGTAGGTATGTAGTAATTTCTCTGTTGCTATCATGATTGCCTAAATTTCAGCATCATAGTTATGGCAGTACTTTCCTGTTGGTACTCTGGCCGTGTCCCTAGTATTATTTGGGTATTCTATGTACACTCCCGCTCCACCATTTCGAACAGCCTTTTGTGCTGACCCATCTGTGTAGACTCGGATCCAAAGGTCCTGTGGGTATTCTTCATCGAGGATGATGAGGGTGGTTGTTCTGTGCTGTACACGGTTCTGTTGTTCCTTGTCAAATACTCCTCTCACTTTTGTCTGCATTTGTAGTGATAGTCTTTGTTCATCTTTTCATGGAGTTCGCTCTGGGATAGTTTTTAGAGGGATAATAACTGTAGGCAGATCGATGGTTTCTATCAGAGTCGTTTGGCCTAGTGGATAAAACTGCTTATTTTCAACCGCCCCATAGCTAATGTTTCAAATCTGTTCTTCATAGGGTGGCCTGGCAAGCTGAGGAACTTTTCTGCTTGTATTAGCGTTTTCGTATCTCTGCGCTCTCTCGGTGCTTGTATCCTCCCCATCTTCTCCATCTCCACTATAGGGGTTGATCTCAACCCTCCTGTGGTGACTCTAAGTCCTTGATTTTGCACCTTGCCCAGCTCTTGTAGTGTGTGTTTTTTTTTTTAAATCCTGAACACCAATCAGTTGATCCATATTCCAGGTGTGGTCGTATGCTCTGTTGATAAACTTTACTAAGTATTTTTCCTACTGGCTCCCCACGTGGTTCCACTTAGTTTTCTCAGGATGGCTACTTTCCTTCTGGCTTTTGCTATTGCTTTGTTGATGTGAGTTTTTCCATGTCAGCCTGCCATCAAATGTTACTCAAAGGTATGTTGGTTCTTTATCTTCTCTAAGGGGTATTCCACTGATCAGGATGATCGCTGCCTTTTATTTGGAGAGAGGGTAAATAGAGTTGTGTTGGACTTGTCAGTGTTTATGCCCATGCAACAAATGCATCTACAGCTCTTTGTACCGATCTGGTGGCCATTGATGCATGTTCATGTGTGCTTCATAGAATCAGGTCATCAGCGTACATTGCCGCTGTAATTCCATGCGGTGGATTGATTGATTGATTGATTGATTGATTGATTGATTAATTGATTGGTCTAGGAACCAACATCACAGCATTCCGGGCATTCCCATAGGCGCTCCGTCCCCATCCCCAGAAGCCAGCGAAGAGTTCCAACACCAATAGTACCAGTAACAATCTGATTATATGTCCGTCTCACCGTTCCTCTGAGCGTCGAGCGTCGGCCAGATTCCCTCGTCACTCCTGGCTGCCTCATTCTTGCCAGACCATGATGATCCATTTGCTCGTCCGAGGTGTACACGTGCTCCCACAAGGCCGCAACCACGTCTGCCTTGTTGTAGCATGATGGAACAGAATCCCCATTTCCAGTCCGACACATTTCATAAATATACTTTAAGTCTTAACGGGGACCATCCCAAATATAAGGGCTATTCTTAGATCGTATGTTCTAGAACGAGTTGGGGGAGGCGGCGGTATGCACTTGTCTTTTGATTGGTTCATAAGTAATGAGCCCACGCTATTCCTGGGCCATATTTTAAAATCTAATTAGTTTGAGCGGGGATCTCACCAGGAGCGGTCGCTAGTGTGATGTGATGACCCAACAATGCCCTTAAAGATTCAATAATATTGTTCTCTGGACAACAGGTACCACTTTAAAACATACTTTAATGTTGTGGTTGTGCCTGATAAACGAATGAGAAGAATGTATGAGTATTTTATGAATAAAATGTGAAAGTGGAAAACCTAACTTCTGTGCGCCAGTATTCTGGATACTGCTTCTTCCACCTTGACATGTCTTTCACGCTGTATACTCCAAGTGCATATCAATCCCTTGTTGTGACTGGTTGCGTATGCTTGAGGAATGTAGTACACTCATGCAGATTCGCAAACCCAAACCCCTTGTGCATTCTCCATGCCTAGGATGACTTATTCTTAAACCAACTGTACCTTTGCTCTCGCGAGTTAACAAATGGCAGTCTGGATTGGAATGAGTGATGTAAACATGTACAAGTTCCTTTGTAAAAAGCTGAGAATGTTGGAGGAATGAGCTGGTGCTTTGATAAGTAGCCTCTCACATTAGTAGAAAGAAAGATGCTTCAAATATCCATATGTAAACATGACGGTGATGGCACGCCAGAATTGCTAAGTTCATGTGATGCCTGGTAGCTATAAGCTCAAGAGAATTAATACAATTTCTCTTTGAAGTATTACACTGTTACCTTTACTGTTGGATGGTTCATATAAACTAGTTCCTAAGAGAACCATAGGTGTGTGAACCTGTGTCTCAGTTGGCTGAATATAATGTATGGCTCATGCAAACTTACAAGGACTAAACATGTTTTCCACATATGTGCTTGGTGCATATGTGAACAGTTGTTATGCAATTGAGCTTCTGTTACCTACTGTAGTAGACATGAAAATTACTCAGTGGGGAAAGAGCACATGATGATGATGAAGATGATGTACCTGTGAGTCAGGTCTGTCTGAGAAAAGGGGTGAGGTCTGGCATTGCTGTGTGAATATGGAATAGGACATTCATGCACCAACATCACAGCCATAGGAATGGATGTCTGGTCTGCTAATTTGGTAAATGCCATTAGTTAATACATAATGCATATTGCAGTTGTAAATGCCTATTTTCCATTTCCCTTCACAATGCCTGTCCCATGTTGCTATGTCACAATGATTGCTGTACTGTGTCTGGTCCTCCTTGTGCCCAGGTCTACTGTGGTTCAAACATGGTGGAACTTAGACCACATAAATGCTTGTAATTGTGTTAAGCTACCCTGTCTCAACATATGGTCTTGTGATTACCACAGTACATCAGAGTGAAATTCACTACATCATCAACCTTAACCTTCCCCATCTCCATCTGTGTATGTTGATGTATGATAACTTCATCTTTTAACACATGTGAAGAGATGTTGTGCCATTCTATATATCAACAGGGAACAAGAGGATGGAGGAGAGGCATCCATATATCATCTGGGAAAACTAACCAGTGGTCCCAGAATCCAGAACCAACTCTCTACAAGTGAAATCTTCTAGAACCCACAATATGGGAATTTCCTAGAGACTTTCAGCTCAGCTCTCAAACAGCTGGATATAAATAAGGGAGAAAAATAGTTCTGAGGACTCCAGTGATCATAATTATCAGAATCATCTGAGAATGAAAACAACAAGTCTGGTTGTTAACCCCATTCAAGACAA
Source organism: Cepaea nemoralis (assembly GCA_014155875.1). NCBI lineage: Eukaryota > Metazoa > Mollusca > Gastropoda > Stylommatophora > Helicidae > Cepaea > Cepaea nemoralis. The sequence goes on from JACEFZ010023646.1 coordinate 34,299, forward strand.
CTTGTGAAATGACTGGTGCAATGGATTGTTTAGCTAGGACTTATCTTAGTTAATCTCCAGCCTGGTGCTCACACAGTGTTTTCAGAATGAAGACTTGAGATAGACTGAGAAGGAAGAACGCTGGGACATAGTTTGTATCTTAGATCTTCCTCTACAGGAAAAGTAGAACAAATTCCTAAGTGTCAACTTCATGAACAGTCAGAGTACGTGAGATAGACTGAGGAGAAGGAAGAAGACTGGGACATGTTTGTATCTTAGATCTTCCTCTACAGGAAAAGGAGAACAACATCCTAAGTCTCAACTTCATAAACAGTCAACTCACCAGTGAAAGACAAGGCTGTAGCTTTTCTTCAAACTGTGACAGTAGGGGATAATTAGTCAGACTTGGAAAATCATCATGGGGGAAAACTGCAACCTGAGCTGTCCAACACCCATCATAGGTGCTAAAAGGATTAAACAGACCAGTGGAGCAGAAGGTCCCTATGCTTGCCCCATTTATGGCTTACCTGGCTTTTCCCTCAGTAACAGTAGAGGAAAGGATAAAAGTCAATTATGTAGTGGTGATTAGAGAGGAGAGGAGTGGAGTAGTTGTTGGGTGGTGGAGTAAATAAGAAGTGTTGTATCTTGTTTATCAACCTTCATGTGTGACATATTTTATGCATTTTGTATGCAATCATTGAAATGTTGACATGACAGGAGATGAGGCAATGGTCACCACTCTACTTACCATCAACTCAATAAATTGTGTATTCAATGAACCAGTGTTCAAGTACATGTCCCCAGTGAATTTCTTATACAATTGCTGTCAAGTGTTGTCTCTGGTGACTGTCTTAAGTGCTGTGGTTGGTTATACATATTGTGAAAAGTCCTGTATAAATGTTGTCAGGTATCTCATGATGTCTATCTTGTACACTTGTGGTGTAAACAATTCCTTGTGAATGTATGTTCCACTTTTGTCAAGAAACTGTCATGTAGATGTCCTGTCCAACAGATGTAATGTACAGTTATTGTTGAAGTTTGTTTGTCTGCAAAAATTGAAGGATTACTTGAACTGATATAGGTCATACTGACAAAATATATAGGAGTAGATCTATGTGACGGACGAACAGCACACTGTCAACAGTATAATGAGTGAGAGGGATCCTCAGTTGTACAGGCGCTAATAGTTCAGATCTTCTCTGGCCTTGGGTGAACTAGTTACTTCTTTTATAAATTTCTGTGTAGATACATAGTGGTCTCACAGTGGGGGTTTGAGCCAAAGAAAAATGTTCTCCAAAAAGGCTATTGCGGGAATGATTAGCTCATTTGAGTGACCTCTAGACAACACGGGCAAAATCATATCCTTTATCTTGTTATTTATTATTTAAGATATATCTCCAGAGAACACAACAAACTAGGTCCTCTGGCAACTCAATCAAACATGTCACACTTGTCATGCATCAATACTCCACCAAATTTTGCAGAGCCAGCCAATCTGTCCGCCTGTTCATTCCCCAGCACCATGGCATGCCCCGGAGAAAAGATCCAGGCGATGCTTGCCACCCGTGACCTCCGAAGCGAAGCAAGCCACTCTGCACTAAGCAGCCCTGTCCTCACCTTTCTCAGCATGCTTTCTGAGTCAGTTACAATCACGATGTGTGTGTGTGTGTGTGTGTGTGTGTGTGTGTGTGTGTGTGTGTGTGTGTGTGTGTGTGTCGTATTCTCAATCCGGCGGAAAGCTGCAGTGACCGCCTCCACCTCCATTCTTAAGCTAGATGTTGTGGTATCATATGCCAGGCTCTCCTGCACCAAACGTCGGCCATTAGCTTTTGCTATGAACCCCCAGGCACTTCTCCTACCTCTCTACACCTAACCATCTGTGTAGATAATCACATCACACTAGAGAGCATTATCCTGAATTAGTTGCTGAATTTCCACTTCCGTGGCCCCTGCCGGCCACTCCCTGCACTCCCGGCTCAATGTGATTATAACTCTGCACAAGTCTGACTGATCCGCTGGCATTCTGACCCACTCCTCTCCTCGCCTAATGTTCTCCAAGATGCACATAAGTCTGATCGTATCATCCGCCTGAGTCATTCATGATTACCCTCATATCAATAGCTGACCCTTAACTGCGTCCAGCGCCTCATGTAGTGGATGGTCTGTGTCTGCAGCTACTCTGAGGTATGCCTTCGCTTGCATCACCTTGAGCCTACCTGCACCAGTCGGCAGACCAAGGATGTAACGCATACACACTACTGGGGTGTCTCTGGTGCATCCCACAATAACCCGCATAGCTTCGTTCTGTGTGCGCTCTAACTTCACCAGCTGACTCTTTGAGACAGTGAGCAGACCTAATCCATAATCAATCACGGAGAGGATTGCGGTAGATTAGCAACAAGATCATTGATGAAGACTATAAAAAGTGTGGGGGACAAGACTCCGCCCTGGGGAACACCATGACGCAGTAGTACTTTCTTGCCCTTGAGTCCGTCTATCTGTACTGGGGCTCTTCTGTTGTGGGAGTATTCTTTCACCCATTTGTACATTCTTCCATTGACTTTACAGTTTCTCAGTTTCTTCATCAGACCTTCTTTCCAGACTTTATAAAAGGCTTCTTCAGATCTATCCATGCAAGAAGCACCAGCCTCTTCTCTTAGAATGCATCCTCAATTTCTTGAGAGTGGTATGTTGTCTGATCTTCCGTAGAGTAGCACTGCCTGAAGCCAGCCTGCTGTGGGACAATAATGTTTTCACTTTCAATGTCTGTGATTGATGATGCGCTTCATTGTTTTGCAGAGACAGCTGGTGAGGTTAATTGGTCTGTAGCTGGAGGCAATGGAACTATTGTTCCCTGATTGTAGGATTTGTATCATAATTGCTTCTCTCCAGGTTTGTGGAAAACTGCCTAAGGTGCAAGAAATGCATCTACAGCTCTTTGTACTGATCTGGTGGCCACTGATGCATGATTGAAGATTATTATTATTATATTATATTATTATATTACTATGCATGGAAGATACTTATAATATAGTAACATATAAAGGCAGGAAATCAGACCCCTTCCAAATAACATCTGGCTTGAAACAGGGTGATGCACTATCGCCGCTACTCTTCAATCTGGCTCTAGAGAAAGTTGTAAGGAAGGTAAAGGAGGAATGTGATATTGGAGGAACATCCAAGCTGCTTGGTTATGCAGATGATATAGATATTATAGGGCAAAGTGAACAAAAGACATTGGAAATATTGACTCACTTAAAGGGAAAAGCCCAACAGATGGGGCTGGTTATCAACCAAGATAAGACAGAATATATGGTAATTTCAAGAGACGGAATGGCTAGAAACTCTGGCCACATACAAATAGATGATATGACCATTAAAAGAACGGAAACATACAAATACCTGGGTACAATCTTCAACTGCTCCAACATCATAAGGGAAGAAATACAAGCTAGAATCAACTCTGGAAATAAGATATACTATGCACTACAACATCTACTAAAATCAAAGGCGCTATCTCGTAACACCAAAATCACAATATACAAAACACTGATCAGACCAGTTGTGCTGTATGGCTCTGAAACCTGGAGTACAACGAAAGGAGACGAAGCCTTGTTACAAACCTTTGAGAACAAAATTTTAAGACGCATCTTTGGACCCATTAGGGATACACAAAGTGGAGAGTGGAAAAGAAGAAGTAACAAAGACATTTATGATCTGTTTAAGTCCCCGCTAATCACTGGTATCATGAAGGCTAATAGACTACAATGGCTGGGGCATATAGAAAGAATGGAAGATAATAGGGAAACAAAACTCGCTTACACTCAGGAAATAAATGATCGTAGACCCCGAGGTAGACCAAGAAGGCGGTGGAGAGATAATACATGTACAGACCTACAAGCACTTGGAATCAACGACTGGCAAGAGAAGGTCCACCAGAGAGACGAATGGAGACGGATTGTATTTGCAGCAAAGAACCTCAATGGCTCGGAACGCTAAAGAAGAAGATTATATTATTATTATTTTATTGAAGAACTGCAACAGCTTTGCTTTGGCCTCTGTTCCTAGGTTCCTGATCATTTCATTGGAGATAGGATCAGCTCCTATGACTTTCTCATTTTCAGTTTTGATATTGCTAGCTCTAGTTCGCTGATTGTGACAGGTGCTTTCGGAACCTCGTGTACTATTTCATTATGTCTTGTTTGTGGCTATTTCTCTCGAATTTCTTGTTGTTTCTCTGGACTATTTTCGATATTGTTATCTTGTGCGAATGAGTCCGCAAAATGGTCGGCTGCTAGCTTTCCTGTTAAGATGTTTCCGTCTTTATGTTGAGCAATTTTTGAGTTTCTCCCTGTGCTCTCATCGTTAAGTTATTTTATTGGCTTCCACAACTTTATTGTGTCTCTTTCAAAGTTCAGTGACTCTTTTTTCTCCTATCAGCTTTTCCCGTCTAGCCTGCAGCTTGGCCCTTTGGAATTTGGCTTTTGCATGCTGGAATTTATTGTGGTGCTCTTGGCTGGGTTTGGCCTCTGCTTGCTTTCTACACACTTCCACATTATTATGCAACTGTTCCAGTTCACTACTCCAGTTGGGTTTATAATGTTTACGTGCTCCTCTTGGTACTGTTTCTCGAGCTGCCTGTAGTATGCATTTCCCAAACTCTTCAACTACTTTATTTATGTCTTTCTCAGTGCTCAGGTGTCTAACCAGTATGCTGGTGCGATGCTTGTACATTGTCCAGTCTGCTTTCTTGTAGTTCCACCTCGAGAGAGTGCTGCTTTCACTTACAAGCTCATTTTCTACAGATAGAAAGACTGGCCGATGATCACTGCCACTAAGTTGTTTCCCAACAATTCGTTCAATGTTCCACTCCAGGTCTGGTGAATGAAAAGCCAGGTCAGGTGTAGTTGTAGCGTGCCATGATCTCGAGTAGAAGGTATGTGTGTCAAACGGCTTGTTAATCAAGATGAATCTACTCTCATTCTGCCAGTCTTTCAGTCTCTCGCCTCTCTGATCCATGTCATCATAACCCCAGCTCTGCGAGTGGATGTTGAAATCGCCACACACAATTATTTTATTTTATTTTAATGGCAGTGTGTTCAGTGCCTGTGGGCGGTCACTTGGACAGTAGTAATGGATCAGATGTAGGTCTGTATTGCCTGTCTGAAGTTTAAGTGTCTGATACTCAGCCCCTTCCATGTAAACTTCAATTTGGGAAGCAGTGATGCTATTTTTTACAGGGTCAGTATCCCATCCTTTCGCCTGTCCTTTCGGTCAGATCGGTAACACTGGTAGCCTCTGATTTTAAAGGCTATATTTTCGTTGAGGTGAGTTTCTTGCAAGCAACACACGCTTACATTTTCTTGGTCCAAGATGTTTTCTAGTTCTAATTTTTGTTGCTGACACTCCTGCATTACAGCGCATTATTTTTAGTCTTTGTTTGATATGGACACATGCTCTATTCTCAGGTCTCCTGGCTCCACAGGACATCTGGGAAGGACCTCCAATAGTTGTTGTTAGACCCTTACTAGGCATAGGGCCCGGCATTGCACCTGCCTGGTGGTCCAAAGCAGGGCGAGCAACATAATATTTAGCAGTAGTCGACATATTTCATGGCGTAATTGCGTGGCATCCCGATTTCTCTGGTGCGCCTCCTGGCTGATTGCCTCCGTCTTCAGCACCTTTCCTTTGCTAGAGCAGACTGTGGTCTTACTCGAGTTTAGATGTGTAGGCGTGCATACACGTGTCTGCGCATGCATGTACGTGCATACACATCTAGAGCGTACTGGTTATTTTTCCGCGCCAGAGACTCACCGCCGCCCCTTCTCCTGTTAATTAAAACAGTTCCTCCAAGTGAAGGCCAGGAATTGGACTTTTGCTGCAGAGGTTATGAATGCACGAGCCATTGGCGTATTTATGCAAGGTTTGGCGCTAACCCCAACTCTGCGCCCCGGCTACATAACAGCAACATTTGGAACCTGCATTAATAATTATATGAAACCATTATTACAACCTATTTATTTATTTCATATTGAACCGGTATATTATATATATATATATATATATATATATATATATATATATATATATATATATATATATATATATATATATATATATATATATATATATATATATATATATATATATATTCTGTTTCTAAAAAAAATTTTAACATGTTTATCACAAACCTCTAGCTGTATATCTGACTAAAATGTTAACTATATGTTAACTAAATATTCTTAACTGGCGCCCTGGCTTAGGGGATAGTGAGACGCGCAGTTTCACAAGTCAACGCACACCGAGTCCAGTGTTCCAAATCAGCTGCGGACCATTTAGAACCATGATGCTTTGCGTTTATTACAATGGTCTGAATGTCTGTCGTTCAGAAAGCAATGTAAACTACTGAACTAACATTGGCTAGTAATTCATAAACAGACAGTACATCCTGAAATCGATTGCAACGTCGTGTAAAGGACATGCAAATAACTTTAAACATGATTTTGTAATTAACATCATCAACTGAAAAAAATGTTACACTCGACCATTTTGAAATGACAGAGGAGAAACGGATGTCCTTAATGCTGTTTAAACCAGGGAACAGGCTGTGCTCTTTAAATGTCCGTGACATTTACATAAACTGATATAGGATGTTACAGTTGGACATCAAGGAGTAATCCCTAGTGTTAAACGGCGAATTCAAATTCGGGAAATTAAGTTGCCATTACCACATCCATTGCCCAGTTGCAGTGTTGGACTCATCATCGCCATGTGCAATGCCGATAAGCGTCAGCGGTCATGTTTCGCCATCTCACACATCACCGGAGTTGTGGATCAGCTCTATTCTTGTCTCGACCATACCACGTGCCAAACCAGGTATTTACTTCGCTGTCTTCCCTATGTTCTTTTCCCCTCAATCTTGCCATTTGTCATCAAGTTCTCCAATTTATTTCTTCACATAACTTGTCCTAATATTGTGACTGTCTACGTTTAATTTCTCTAACCAGTTAACGTTTTCATTTGTTTCTTGTAGGAAGTGGTCACTGTTTTTTTTTTCTGTCTCCATGGTATTCTGTGCATTTTCCTCAGAAATCACATTTCCACAGCCATTACATGTTTTTCAGCTTGTCTGCTCATTGTCCACGCTTCACATTCATGCTATGTAGCATTTCAACACTCTCTTTCTCGTTGCAAATAACTTCATTTTATTGGTCAGTATGTTTTTCACCTTGCAAAAGGCTACCTTCGACATGGCGATTCTTGTTCTAATCTTTTCCAGTCATCTCCCATCAGATGTTATGACTGCTTCGACATAATTGTTGGACTAGGTATGGATTTATGTGTGGGATCTCGCTAAATGGCTAGAACTATAATGACCTAATCATACCATCTGAGACTGCTGTGGAGTTATCAGACACACATGGTTCTCTAACACAATGTTATAGGAAATATGCTTAATTCTTCTAGTGTTAGTTTATTTGTGCCTTCCGAGTTTCTTTCACTTTTATTTCTGGTACTAAATGTCTTTGAATTATTTCTCCATTGTAAATGATTAACTGTAATAGTTATAGTGCATATTACTACCTTACCCAAATGGTTATTTTAAATGGATCAGAGTGTCCTTCATTATATCACACAAAATGTTCCTCACTCCTCCATGTAAAAAGTAGAAAAGACAGCAGTTTCAACAACACCAACAGCACGCACACGCATGCATGTATAAGGCTGCTACCAGAATTCTAACATAACAGCCGTCACATACAGTTCATCGTGGATGGAAGTAGCAGTCACTAGAAAAACCAGCAGTTGCACACGAATTATTGCATAAGGCAAAACAACTTATTCAGTAACAGGCCGCCCGCCATTTTCCAGAGCATACTGTTCATAAAATAAACCACCGGGGACACATGAAATAGCATTCCATAGGAAAACCACAACTCACAGTTTAGCACCAAACACTTATCTCAGTAGCTAGGCGACCTAACCACTTACTACAAGTCCAATATGAGGAAAGTACGTAAGAAAATCGTAGACATAAGCAAGAATATCGTAGACATAAGCAACACACACACACACACACACACACACACAACACACACACACACACACAACACACACACACTTTGCTTGCCTGTCCGCCACATTGGACCGGAGGACCAAGTATAGAGCTTTGATGTTGTTTATTCGTCATCCAGTGACTTGTTTGATGTTGTACTTTTCCCCCATAACAGTCTATTTAAGTTTCTCTCTATCATAAGTCAGATTTCACGTCTCTGTTTCTGTCACTTATAAATTATCCATCATAAACTGAATCCGTCTATAATGTTGTCTTCTTCTTCTCCGCTTTCCGGGTACACTTGCCTCCATAATTAATTTTACCAGATATTCATGTCTTTTCACATGCAATAAATATTGTATTTGCATAATTTATTTTATTTTAATAACCATTTTCCATACTGATTTCTATACATAGATCCGTCTGTGTTTTTTTTTTCTCCTGTGACTTTTTAATACTCTGCTGTAAAACATATATTCAAAGGCACATTTTTGCTTTTATCTAATGTGTTTAATGTCCACATTTCAGACCCCATATTGTCACAGGAAATATGCATTATCTTAGTACTCCGATTTTTGTTGTTCTATCTGTTCCAATCCATCACAGTTTTAATCGCTGCAGTTTTTGCAGGTCAGCGTTCTTTTAATTTCTGTCATTACATTTCCATTACCCGTCAAAATAAAACCTCAATATTATAAATTGCTAAATGTCTATAATTTATCTCCATAGATATATTATATTTGTCATCATTTTTGTTTTATTGATGATGATGATGAGGAGGAGGAGGAGGAGGAGGAGGAGGATGGTGATGATGATGATGATGATGATGATGATGATGATGATGATGATGATGATGATGATGATGATGATGATGGTGGTGGTGGTGGTGGTGGTGGTGGTGGTGGAGGTGGTGGTGGTGATGATGATGATGATGATGATGATGATGATGATGATGATGATGATGATGATGATGATGATGATTATGCATTGAGATATACATTTTATTTCTTGCTGTGCTCTTACAATGACTATTAGTTTCTCTGTTCCCATGTGTCTTGATGATAGTAATTGTGGGATGTCAGCAATCGAAGCTCGAGTATTTCTATTCAACCTATTACGAAGGAATCGTATTACCCCTTGTCAATACTTTCTCTAACATACATAATCACGTTCTCAATATATAAGTAAAACAGATCAGGGGACGAAATGCGAGTTTCTCTGATTTCAAGTTATATATATGTATATATATATATATATATATATATATATATATATATATATATATATATATATATATATATATATATATATATATATATATATATATATTCTTGCGTTAAATAATCTCACTGTTGCCTTTTGTTCACTGTACAGTGAATTTATTATGTGTATTAAATGTAACGGAAAGTCCATTTCTGGTATTATGTTTCATAATTCTTTACATTGATTGATTGATTGATTGATTTAGGAACCGACATCACAGCTTTCGGGGCATTCCCATAAGCGCTCCGTCCCCATACTCAGCAGCCAGCGAAGAGTTCCAACACCAATAGTACCAGTAGCAATCTGATTATATGTCCGTCTCGCCTTTCCTCTGAGCGTCGAGCGTCGGCCAGATCCCCTCGTCACACCTCGCTGTCTCATTTTTACCAGACTATGGTGATCCATCTGCTTCTCCGAGGTGTACACGTGCTCCCACAAGGCCGCAACCACGTCTGCCTTGTCATGCATCAATACTCCACCAAGTTTTACCGAGCCAGCCAATCTGTCCGCCTGTTCATTCCCCAGCACACCGGCATGCCCAGGAGGAAAGATCCAGGTGATGCTTGCTACCCGTGACCTCCGAAGCGAAGCAAGCCACTCTGCACGAAGCTTGCCTGTTCTCACCCTTCTCAGCATGCTTTCTGAGTCAGTTACAATCACAATGTGTGTATGTATCGTGTTTTCTATCCAGCGGAAAGCTGCACTGACCGCCTCCACCTCCATTCTTAAGCTAGATGTAGTGTCATCATACGCCAGGCTCTCCTGCACCAAACGCCGACCATTAGTTTTTGCCAAGAACCCCCAGGCACTTCTCCTACCTCTCAACACTGACCCATCCGTGTAGATAATCAAATCACACGGGCGAGAATTTTCCTGAATTAGTTGCTAAATTTCCACTTCCGTGGTCCCTGCTGGCCACTCCCTGCACTCCCGGCTCAATGTTATTGCAACTCTGCACAAGTCTGACTGCACGGCTGGCACTCTGACCCACTCCTCTCCTCGCCTGATGTTCTCCAAGAGGCACACCTGTCTGATCGTATCCTCCTCCTGAGCCATCCATGATTTCCCTCTTATCAGTCTCTGACTCTTAACTACGTCCAGCGCCTCATGCAACGGGTGATCTGTGTCTGCAGCTACTCTGAGGTATGCCTTCGCTTGCATCACCTTGTGCCTACCAGCAACAGTAGGCAGACCAAGGATGTAACGCATACACACTACTGGAGTGTCTCTGGTGCATCCCAGAATGACCCGCATAGCTTCGTTCTGTATGCGCTCTAACTTCACCAGCTGACTCTTTGAGACAGTGAGCAGTCCTAGTCCATAATCAATCACTGAGAGGATCAAGTGCTGGTTTAGTGTGAAGAGCATTCTCTGCTCTGTGTCCATTGCAGCCATAGTTTTAAGTGCATTGAGTCCCTTTTGAGATCTTGTCACAACCGTCTCCACATGGTCCTTGAAAGACAGGCTCCTGTCAAATGTGATTCTCAGATACTTCAGTTTGTTCTCTCTGTTGACGCTTCTACCATCTATCGTGAGGCTTGGGATATCATCTCTCACAATCCTGTTGTCCAGAGAGCACCACAACACCGCCGCCTTTTCCGTGTTGATGACAGCACTCATTTCAGTGCACCAGTCAATCACTTTGTCTACTGTCACCTGTAGCTCCTGGGCTGTTTGATCCCTATTTCGCTTACTTTTGTTACTATGTCTGTTGCAGTAAGTAAATAGTGAGAAAAGGGAAGAAAAAAACTTTACATTCTGTACAGTCAGATACCTTAGTGTATTCTATAAAGCAAGCGTACATGTATAAATTTCTCGCTGCTGTTTTCTATAATTGTCCTCAAATGTGTTGTCACGTGTACCTTATTTTTTCTACAACCAGCTAGTACTATGTTTATTTGCGCTTTTATTTTATTACAAGATCTTGCCATGATAATTTATTTTTTTAATATTTACTATCATGGCTTATCAGGGTAAATGTTCACTAATCGGTACATGATGAATATCGTCTCGCCCTTTTTTTTTTTTTTTTTTTAAATATCATGGCGTACGAGGCGATATGTCCCGATGGAATGCAATTTCAAGATATTAAAATTCATTCAGGGCACTCTTTTATGTTGATCAATGTTTATTCCTGCAATGCGAACATGGACTCCCAGAGAGGACAGTGTCATAGTGAAATTATATGTCATGGGAATAATGTTATTTTCTGTGGTGATTTTAATGCTAAAGGTAGGCCACGGGAAACATGTCTTCCAAAGTACACGGGGAGGATGCAAGTGAAACTATCAACATTGCATCTACAGTGGATGTGTCATGAAACATTAAATCTAACCACGTGACGAGGGCAATCCTAAAGACCTGACACTGATTTCCTCTTCATTGTGTAAAATGTGCAGATGAGTTGTCCAGGAACACCATAGAAAAGATCACCATCTTGCAACATTTTGGTGGGCAAAGGTTGACCCAGGAAGCACAGGAAATTTAATTTTACTTACCAGCAGATAGTGATCTGCATCTACACCAAGACCTCGGATGTCTTTGTCGCCTTATATAAATTATCTAAATTTCTTGTTAACATAGATATAATTTGATTTTCTGTGTTGTGGTCTGGTGATTCCCGCATTGATTTATGTTTACTTTCATGTGGAAACACACTTCCATCTATGATAAATTTATTCATTTATCAGAAAGTTACGAACAATTTTCAGTTTTTGTTCATTCCGTGTTTCACTTTGGCATCTTCATAACCCGTGCTCATATGTTGGTATGTAGGTCACTTATCAAAATAGCCGGATTGCAAAGCCAGTAGCAGATTTAGGGGAAATTTAAGTAAAGGGACTCCCATCACACCTAGCGAGAGAGTGCCTTGTAAGCTTAACACTTCGTATCTTTAGTTTCCAATTGCACACCACTTGGAGGCGCAGTTAACTTCACTTTACAAAATTGCCAACTATATTTTCAAATTTAATTGCTGCTACTTATTTCAGGTAAATATGTTTCTTTTATTATTTAGAGATAATTCTTGTCAATGTTAATATACTCCAACATTTTTATCATTTCATCATATTTCACTTGATCGAATAGTGTAGTGTAATCTACAAATCACGAGTGTGGCCTTTCCGTGAAACAATTTATCTATTAGTTTTCGGAATATGTGTATTGCATTGTTTGTTCTTTTCCTTCCACGAATCCATAATGTTCGTCGTTAATTTTAAAATTTACGTTTTTTGTTTTTTGTTCGTCTCATTATAATTCTGACTAATTTTGTGAAATGGGCTGATTTTACGACATTATTCTCAGTTACTCCTGGACCTCCTGGATGCAGCTATACATACAGTATTCAGCATATTAGGCCTACTGGGTATGCAAAATCAGTAATAGAGGCACTCCTGTCTGGGAAATTACCAGTTCTAAGGACACTACTTTCTGAACTTAGCAGTCAGCATAAGGTCACCATACAGTGGATACCATCCCACTGTGGAGTACCCGGAAACGACAGAGCTGATCGATTGGCTAAGGAAGGAGCAAAAGAAGAACAACCTGATGTGCGCATTACATTCCACCAAAAGAAAACTATGATCAAATCAGTCAGACGGCCACCAAACCCTACTCAAGACGACTACCACGTTATGGACAGATCAGAACAGGTCATTATTCTGTGCCTCAGAACAGGACTCAATAGATTACGCAACCAAATGTATACAAAATTCAAGATTGGTGACTCAGCCATGTGCACATGTGGTTTGGCGTCGCAGACAGCAGAGCACATGCTCTAGGACTGCCCAAACTACAACATATCCAGGCGAACCTTCTGGCCTAGACAGACAACAGTGGAAGATAAACTCTATGGACCGCTGAGTGAACTAAAAGAGATTGTTAAATTCATACAAAAGACAACATTGCAGTTATAAACATATTTCAAGCGAACGAAAGAAGAAGAAGAAACTGGGTATGAATTCACCGTTGTACTATCATTTAACACAGCTTTGCAGAGAACTTTAATACCCTTGCTTTTAAACATCCAGTACGCTGATGGGGGAATTGTGGCTTCATACCTCACACTGAAACGTTGATGTCTTGTTCAGAAGGCAATGGCAACCTACTGAACGTAACATTACCTAGGAAATTAACCTGCAGTTAATCGCAATGACCTGAAAAGCTCATGCACCATTTTAGAACTTTAATTAATATTTCTATGTCTGCGTGGATACGGGGCCCAATGCACTTGCCCTTACTCTTCCAGTACACTGATGGAGCTGAAAGCAGTTCATCCCTTACTCTGGTCAGCTGGTCTTCAACGTCGACTTCAGACAGCAATAGCAAACTACTGAATGCACACTTGCCTAGAAAATTAACCTAGAGTTGGGGTTGATCGTAACGTCCTGTAAAGGACATGCACATTTTCTTGTAAAATATTAATATGTATGTTCCTAAATTCTCTCAGTTCTACTAATTCAATACACCATGTCTTCGTCTGGCCCAGCTGTTTTCTCTTTCTTGGTATGTTTAATAGCATCAGTAAATTGTTAGTTTAATATCGGCGGATCTATAAGGTTTGTTGTTTAGTTAATGTTGATTAACTCTCGATTTCAAGCAACCTGTGTTTAATGTTGTTGTTTCTGTCTGTCAAATCGCGGTATTTCTCTTGGAACATTTTATATTCATCACCTTCTGACACATCAGCTTCCGACACACCAAGAACTAATAATTCAACCATACATTTCTGACACTCCGCCATCTGACACATGACCATCTGACATCACCTTCTGACACATCAACCACCAATTTCTGTCACACCAACTATTTACTTCTGACACAAAAACCATTAACTTCTGACACATCAACGAACAACTTCTGACACATCAACCATCAATTTCTGATATATCAACCATCACTTTCCGAGACAATGGCATCTAACATACCACTGTCTGGAAAAATCTCTCTCTAGCGCATGACCGTCTTCTTATTACCATAACAACAGTATTTGAATACGATGGCGAGTCAATAAGTAAGTCACACAGTTATGTGGGATGGCAGGTAAATGTAGTTGGTGGTTTGTACAGGTGACATTAGGTGGCAGCAACATCCAACTTTATATTCCTGTTCGTCAGGTGGCGTTAGGTGTCTCATGCGCATGCACAGCGCATAAACAAAATGGCGACAGTACTTACGGAGTGTACAACCAAAGAGCAACGCGCTGTTGTAGGCAAAAGAACTGCCTGCAAAGGACATTCATAAGGAAATTCTTCCTGTTTATACTGACAAATGTATGTTCCGTAAAGAGGTGCATAGCTGGGTAGAAAAACTTTCTCAAGGACGCTCTAACATTGTTGATGAAATCCGATCTGATCGTCCTGTTGAGATTGCAAAAGAATCATCCGTGCAGCGGGTGGAGAAGATGATTAGAGGTGACAGGCGAGTAACGTCCACCTTACAGCCCCGACTTAGCACCTAGCGATTTCCACCTTTTTGGTCCACTAAAAACTAGCCTTGGCGGTAAACATTTCGCGAATGACGCCGAAGTTGAATGTGAAGTGAAAACGTGGTTTAGAAAACAGAGCACGCAGTACTATGAAGCCGGTTTGGGAGGATTGATAAAACGATGCGATAAGTGCATCAATGTTGGTGGAAATTATCTTGAGAAATAAAGAGACAATGTATGTATAAGAATAAACTGGTTTCAGGTTGTTATCATATTTAGTTATTTTTTTCTACAGCCATTTGTGACTTTACTTATTGACTTCCCCTCGTAATATTACAGTTATTAAGAGCTCTTTATATGTTTCCACATAGTGGTCGTATTCTGCACACTAACGTGTATGATTTCTAACGCCCTGGGACGTGTTGGGTATATGGTTAAAAGGATCCATTTCGACACCTTGAGTCGTGTTGGTTATCTGCTGCTTCCCCCGTTTTTGAATAGACCAATCGCCACTCGACGGTTAATGCTGTCAGTGGTACACCGGTTGCCTTTACTTTCCAATGAATGAACCACAAAATCATGACAAGTTGAATCGGTGTCAAAGACTGAAATATAAAGGCAGGAGGTATGCCTCAAGATAGAAGACCACCGGGAAGAGTGGTCAACCTCAAGTAGATTAGAGGTAATACAGTGCCCCGATATAAGGGCAGGGTAGATGATAGAATGGGGGACTATTAACTAGTTCTCTCATGAGACACGGAGGCAACGACCAGATAGTTAGTACTCTGGTCACGACAGAATCACGCCTACGTGATAGCCACGGAGAAGAGTGCCACTCAATAGGAGAACGGCTGCTACAAGCGTGCTGAATGTAACGGCACGCAAAAAGCCGAAGGACGCATCAAGGTCCTTCCGCGTGCTGTGTAGTCACGCGTGTAGGAAAAGTCAGACTGGGGACTGACTTCGTAGAGAGCAGATCGTTTAGTGTCGATAGGAGTTTTTGTGTAGCCAAATAGATAGAGATTAGCAATAGGGTTAGGAAACTAGTGATAGGCAATTCTGTGGCTTTGTGTGTGATTTGATAGCGACTGTTTTGTAATTGTAAAGAGCCAACGGCAATAAAATGTACCATTCATTTCCTCTCACACGACTTGCAAGTTCTTTGTATGGTGTGGGAGAAGTAATCCTATGATGCCTGACACATCAGTTGTTGACAGGCTAGGATTAATGTGGTGTCAGAAGTGTGGCTTGGACAAATGTTCAAGCTAATACACTTACCCACGGCTCTAGACTAAGGTTACGAATAGTAATTACTAAGTTTAATTTGTGTCAGTGACTGATGACGTGTGCAGACTAGAACGAGTTGCGAGCTAAACTGTGCCTATCGTGACAAAATAATGCTTATTTGTGCTTATTAAAATATTATTTAGTTAAATCATGTGTTCTTCAAAGTTGTAAGTATTGATATTATTAATTTCTTTCATTGATTTATGTAATTATTTATTTGTTTATGAATAATTATCAAATATGATTCATGGCGGAGCGATACACAGCCAGCAACATTATCGATTTTTGCAAGCTAAAAATAGCGCTGCGCCTCTGACATATTGCGATTGACAAGCAGTTGTTCTACGCCATTCGCATTCAGCATCTGAGTGTTTACAAATCGCCAAGCTGCTGCCCGCCTGAATCTGTGCTTTATATTAATTATTATTTGTTTATTTAAGTTAGTGAATGAATATATTTATTTATTTAAACAATATTATTATATTTTTATTTATTTAAAAGCATTTATTGAATGTTTTTCGTACTTTTTCTATTTGTTTACCGTTGCGATGGCACTACTTTTGGCTATGCAAATTAGACTTGGTCTGCACAAAACTTCCATAGATTAAACTAGGTTAGGGACGAAAGGCATAAAACGTTAGAACGAAGACAGGACATTGACATTTAACATTAATTAAACTATATTCTGTTTGTACGTGGGCATGTCATTGTGATTGTATCAAATTGTCAAAAATAACGTGTCGTTTACAATTTGTTAATTGTTGCTGCTCTGTGAACCAGGGTGAACAACAGCTGATTAGAAAACTCGTGTGTATGCCGAAGTGCCAAACGAGGTGACCTGTGTTACCGGATGGTGTTCCTGATTCTCGGGAACATTAAGTTGAGTATACTCAATATATTTGGCATGCAATGTGATTAATAGTGCATCTCTTTTTCAGCTTGTGATGCATTAGCATATTTTTGTGCTCTGTTTTTCAGGATAAAATTTTCCAGGTTATAAACTAAGAGTCCAATTTGCAGTGCTCAGATATTAAGAAACATAACATATCAAAGATAAATAAGTGATTAAAGACTTCAGTGCGGGGCATTGCTAGCTAATTACCCAACAACATGACTACTTTAGCTGATTTTGTAAAAGCAGGCAAAGAATTACAATACACAGGAAAAGAGCTAGAACAATATGCTGATCAAAAATTTAAAGAAGCAAAGGATGCTGAAAGAGATGAACGCGCACAAGAAAGACAACATCAATTAGAATTAAAACAGAAGCAGTTAGAACATGATAAGGAGATTAAGCTAAAGCAATTAGATCAGGAGAAAGAATTAAAACAAAAAGAATTAGATCTAAAGCAAAAAGAGATAGATGAAATGGCAAGAGTTAAGGAAAAACAAATTACAAGTAGAATCAGAGACACAGTTAAAGATGAAAGGTATGGATGTAGACTCACACGCAGAGATCTCTGCTACTAAACTAAAAAGTCAACAAGAAGAAAATAAGTTCAACAAATACAAAAATATTATCAAACCATATTGTAAAGAGGATTCCATATCAGCCTGGACAGAAAATGTCGAGTATCAGTTTAAATACCACCAAGTTCCAATAGAGATGTGGGCTATGATTTATATGAAGAACCTGAGTGGTGAGCCCCTTAAAGTGATAGAATCTATACCAACTGATCTTAGATCTAACTATCAGTACATCCATGATAGGATAATGCAACACTTTTTACTTGATGCCCCTGGGTATCAGGTTCAGTTCTCAAATTTAAAACCAAAACCTAGTGAGACTTTCATTGATTACGTCTCAAATGTTCAAAGTGTACTAAATAGGTGGCTTAAAGCAGCTAACATAGGTAAAGATTTTGACAGACTTAAAAATCTAATAGCCATGGATAAAGTCATATCCACTATACCATCTCCTTTTGCTAAATCCCTGCAGCAGTCGGACATTGAGACCATAGAACAATTTGAAAAGAAAGGCTCTGCATATTTTTCCTCAAATAGAGATATTTTTAAGACTTCAAATGACTCTGAAATAGTTTCCTTTGTAAAGGACCAACCTAAAAACTATCAAAGTAATAGAAAACCATTTCATAAAGTTGATAAGAAAGATAGGAAAGTGTCAAAATGTATCTACTGTCAACTTTTGCATGACACTTATTCTATGTGTGATAAATCGCCAAACTATCCGGCGCATCTTGAAAATGTTATTAAGAAGCAACAAAACAAGCGATCTGCATACAGGCGTGCAATCAAATGCTTCTTTTGTTCCAGCTACGGCCATTATTCAAATAAGTGCCTGGGCCGCCAACGTATGAAAGCCAACAATGCTATTTTGATTGATACATCTTCTGATAGTGGTAGTGAGACTGAGTGTGAAGTTGAAAATGAATTACCTGTTAACCAAGCTGAAGATGTGTGTTGTGTAAACGATATGTTAAGCTTTGACAGTTGTGAACGATGTCACCAATTTCATGCAGACGGAAAATTAGAATGTGGACATACAGTACCATTCTCATCTGAGAGTGTAAATGCAGCATTAGCCTCCAGAGGCAATTTAGTGTTCCACAATGCAATGGTCAACGACAGACCATGCCAATGTTTGCTGGACAGCGGCAGCACCCTTATTGGTCTTAGGAAGGAACTGGTGAGTCCAGATGATTATACAGGTGACTCTGTCAAATGCCGAACCTTTTCGGGTAACATTGAAATTTACCCTTTGGCCAAAGCCCGTATTAACACTCCTTTCCTTTCTGGTACCTTTACTTGTGCAATACTTGACAACCCTTGTACTGACTTAATTTTGGGTTGCTTACCCCAATTGAAACAATGTACTAGCGATGAAATAGCTGCATGGGAAAGATTAAATGCAGCTAATGCAACAACCAGAGCAGACTCTATAAAACATCAAGACACACTACAAGATGAGAGACTACTGTTGCTATCACCAACTAGCACGGATGATACCACCAGACAAAAATTTATAGAACAGCAGAAAGCTGATCCTAGTGTGTCTCCATATTTAAAATTATTGACAGAAAGAGCCAAAGTGACCAAAAACGCATCATGGTTCTTTAGACTTAATAATGGCATTCTTACTAGGTATTATACAACTGGTAACCATGAGATTCAGCAAACGGTGTTACCTGTACAACACCGCCTAACTGTGCTAAAGATTGCACATGAGTCACCGTTTGCTGGTCACCTTGCATACGACAAAACCAGGGCCAGAATTCAGGCTCATTTTTATTGGCCAGGTTTTTGCAATGATATAAAATTATTTTGTCGTTCCTGTAATGTCTGTCAACAATTAGTACGCAAGGGTAAACATCCTACAGCTGAAGTACAACCTTCTACACTGGCTTCTAGGCCATTTGAGAGTGTGGCGGTAGATCAAGACACACTTCTGTTACTTCCAGACAAACGAAATTTATTATTGACTTCATGGCAAGGGCCATTCAAGGTGGTACGTAAAATTTCAGATGTTGACTATGAAATATCGATAAACGGACACTTAAAGATATTCCATGTCAACATGTTGAAACCTTACTTTTCACGACAAGAGACAGAAGTAGAGACAGCCGAACATAGTGCACCCACACCTAGTGATCAGACGACAGACATACACAACGCAACTACACTAGTTAGCGAGACTGGCAATTCCGACGTTATCCATACATCTAGTGAGAATACAGAATACGCACTTAGCACCACCACCGTACTGAATCAGGCAGACGACGACGGAATGGAACTACCTGTTCTATTGTAGACAAGACTGCGACATTGGATAGCATACGGATAGAACAGGAACTAACAGACGGTCAACGACGACAATTAATAGAATTAGTGACAGAGTATAAAGACATATTTTCTGACATTCCAGGTAGGACGGACAGAATCGAGCACTCCATTCTTCGTTCGGACTCTAAGCCTATTAAATGCAGGCCGTACTCAATCCCTCAGCTATAGGGAAAATCTAAATAAGGAAATACTTAATTTAGAAGCTAGTGGGATCATCCAGAAGTCTACATCTGAGTACTCCTTTCCAATCGTCCTAGTTAAGAAAAAAGACTCCACAATTCGTCTGTGTGTGGACTATCGAAAACTCAACAACGTCACCAAGATCGACGCAGAACCAATTCCTTCCTGCGAAGATCTTATTCTTGACATGTCCACCTCCAAAATCTTTTCTAAATTAGATCTTACTAAGGGATATTGGCAGGTCCCTATGCAGACTCAATCCATTCATCTTACTGCTTTTTCAACACCTTTAGGACTTTACGAGTGGCGTTTTCTTCCTTTCGGACTCCGAAACGCTCCTGCCACTTTCGTACGCTTAACTAGAGATCTACTTCATGGAGTGACGAATACAGTGACGTATATAGATGATATATGTGTCCATACTGATGACTGGACAACACACCTACTGAAACTAAGACATGTCTTTGATAGGTTGCGACTCTTCGGTCTCACTGTCAAACCGAGCAAAGTCGAATTGGGCCTAAAAGAAATTGATTTTTTGGGTCATGTCATTTCACAAGGTCAACTAAAGACTGACAATAGAATCATTACCAAAATTATGAACCTGACCATGCCTACCACAAAGAAGCAGGTCAGAAGCCTTTTGGGGTTAGTAAATTACTATAGCAAATTCATACCAAACTTAGCGGAAATTACAAGTGTATTTTCCAATGTTTTAAAAGCATCTGTAAAATTAGATGTCAAAGATGCATTATTAATTTCTGCATTGTCAAAATTGAAAATCCTGTTTAGTAATGTACCAATCCTCCGCTTGCCTAATCCTAGGCTCGTTTATTATCTTAGGACAGATGCCAGCAGAATCTCCATCGCTGCAGTGCTAGGCCAATTTTATGAGGGCATCTTCCATCCGATTTGCTACGTGAGCCGTAAGATCACACCTGCTGAGTCCAGATATTCCATATCAGAGTTGGAAGCCCTAAGCGTCATCTATGCGGTGAGGAAGCTCCATCGATTTCTAGCGGGTGTTCACTTCGTTGTCCAGACTGACAACTCCCCAATCACGGTCATACAAAGTGGTGTGCATCGGAATGACCGTATATACAGGTGGTCGCTAATACTACAAAACTATACGTTTAGTATAGAGCATATTAAGGGTAAGGACAACATTCTTGCTGATACCCTTAGTCGACCATCTGAGGTAGAAATACCGGAGATTCCACATAAGAGTGTAGAGTAATAGATTATTAGTACATTAGAATATTCTATGTGAAATGTTTATACTAATACATAGATATTACGTGCTGAACTATGTACTAAGAACAGCGAACTACCATGTGTCCGTAGACATTAAAAGAAGAACTGTGCTCCGAGAACAAATGTATCACCGTATGAACTGGAACAACTCATTACTTACTAAGCTCCATAGGTGTTCCGGTGAATCATTTGTGTTAAGCAGAGAAAAACAGTGTCAGAACATTACATAAATACAGACACGAAAATACTGGTCTACGACACAATCGAACTCTACAGGTGCAATACCCATAGGACACAAGTATGACTGTGTAATGTGTTTAATATACCCAGGACAAGTGTGAATATATAGTATGCCAATGAAAGCAATTTCTGAACATTAAGGCAACGACTAACCTGAGGTATTTAAATACTATGTATATATAAACTTATTGTGATATGTATTATAACATTTTAATATAGTGATAAATTATAGGTAGATTAGGTCACTTTAATTTACATTTAGATTTAGACAATATAATAGTTTTCATTTTTTTAAAGTAGTTTAGATAGGATTAATTAGATAGATCATTAATTTACCCACTTACTTACCTTAAAAGTAGAATAGGATAGTAATTTAAAAGTAATAACAGCTAATTATAAACTAGAATAAAAAGTTTAGATAGTATTAGTACCATTTAGGTTTATTACATTTCACTTTGTTTCATTTCATTTGAGTTCATCCCATCTTAATGAACCAGTCCATTTAACAAACGTGATCATGTAGTATTAGGATTAATGTACATCATTATCATAGGATAAAAAGATTATGCAATTAAACATACATCATTTACACCATTTAGAGTAAAAATATCAATCATATATTTTTCCATTTAAAAACATTAGTTATAATTTTGTTATATTTCACATTACCCATGTTAGAAAGGTACATAATTGATTACATTTCACATTACCCATTTCATAAAGGTACATAACTCATCTCACATCAATTTCATTTTAAATAGTTAGATTACGTCCCTTAAATTAGATAAACATTAGGATTAATGTGGCAAATTAAATTAAAATAGGTAACACATTAAATACATATTTATAGAACTAGTATTAGTATGTCAGTATTTAGAGTATTATTTCAGTAGAATATAGTAGTTAGTAATACCAGGGTACAAACCATCAACCCTTTTTCTTACATGTAAATATGTGTAAATACATGACTCGTGCAGCAATTTACGCACAGTCATTGAGCTCAACTTTGTCAAACTGAGCCAAACTTGTACAGTGTCACTCCAAGGTTTTTAAATAATTGTGAGGGTAAAAGATGTGTGACAGAATTGAGGGTAAAAGATGTGTGATAGAAGTGTGAAAGTGAGAGCGAATGTAAATTATACAGGAGAGGGTGAGATCAGCGGATTTTTTCTGCCGCTCAACGCGACTTTTTATTTTTTGTCTGCGTCAGGTGTTTGTTTTCGATGTTGAAAATGTGTTGTCATGAATGTGTTGTGTGCAGTTTAGTGTAGATCTTAGAGAAAGTATTTTAAGTCTCATAAGACGGAAACGTAGTCACGAATTAGTGTTATACACTTGTTTGTGGCCACATTTAACCGAATTATGGCACTTGAAAACTAACTTACATACACATGATAGATAGATACACATGTTAGAAGTTAGATTATACTATTAGTTAGATGCAAACACGCAAACAACCAGAAAAACAAACATATAAATTGCATACATTTTTTGTAGATCAAAGGGAGATAACTCCGGGTCAGGGGACATAATAGACAACGAAACACTAACTTAACAGTGAAAGATAACTTTACACGCGGAAGCGAAATAGGTAAAGCCTGTCGCACACAGCTTGTGTAATGGTTGTTTAATATTATATGGGGGACATGAAGCAATTCATGTGTTGACCCTAAGAAAGTCAACTTTGTATGGGTAGTGAGTTAATTTACTATTTGAGGGCAGGTCTTATAAGACAACGGTCCGGTTCAGACATACCTCTAATTAATATAATATTGCGATTGAGAAGAGGGCTCACGCCAACTAGACAAGTTTGTGGCGATTGCCAGTAGCCAAGTAAGGTGATACTACATTGTGACAATAGTCAGTAGAAGTCTATTGAGTTACCCAAAGCTAGTTTATCATCAGTCTTTGACAAAAATTAGATACACTAATTTTTTAGACACCTTTTGCGTCACAACCAATGAGTCAAAGTTGATGACGCAACACAGGAGGGGAGGGTGTGTGTCAAAGACTGAAATATAAAGGCAGGAGGTATGCCTCAAGATAGAAGACCACCGGGAAGAGTGGTCAACCTCAAGTAGATTAGAGGTAATACAGTGCCCCGATATAAGGGCAGGGTAGATGATAGAATGGGGGACTATTAACTAGTTCTCTCATGAGACACGGAGGCAACGACCAGATAGTTAGTACTCTGGTCACGACAGAATCACGCCTACGTGATAGCCACGGAGAAGAGTGCCACTCAATAGGAGAACGGCTGCTACAAGCGTGCTGAATGTAACGGCACGCAAAAAGCCGAAGGACGCATCAAGGTCCTTCCGCGTGCTGTGTAGTCACGCGTGTAGGAAAAGTCAGACTGGGGACTGACTTCGTAGAGAGCAGATCGTTTAGTGTCGATAGGAGTTTTTGTGTAGCCAAATAGATAGAGATTAGCAATAGGGTTAGGAAACTAGTGATAGGCAATTCTGTGGCTTTGTGTGTGATTTGATAGCGACTGTTTTGTAATTGTAAAGAGCCAACGGCAATAAAATGTACCATTCATTTCCTCTCACACGACTTGCAAGTTCTTTGTATGGTGTGGGAGAAGTAATCCTATGATGCCTGACACATCAGTTGTTGACAATCGGTCAGCTTTATTCTAGTACTTGATCACCGGTAACAAAATGGTAGTTGTGGCCAAAGACTTCGTCAGCACACAAACAAAAAAGCACACCACACACTGAAACACAATCTACCACTGCTGAGAATTGAACCCATATATATATATATACACACAAATTGTGGTACATGCTAGCCAATGTGCAACCTCGGCTTTAGTGAGTGAAATGGTTTAGAAACGCTTTAGAAATGTCCTGGCTATTATTAAGACAAAGGCATCTGTAAAGATGTAGAGGAATTCTAACATCAGCAATGCTGTAAACACCTGGAAAGATTATATCCTGTGTGATAACATTGACAGCTCATTAGCAGACATCAGCAATAATGATCAACATGGAATTTGTGTCACAGACGCTGAATGCAATATATTAACGTCTTAGGTTTATTAAGAATGCAATTTGATTTTTGAAAATTGTCTGTGCATTTTATTCTGTAAAACTACTCGGCTAACAACGTTTAATCAGTACGCCTCGAGACGTTTAACAGGTCCTGTCTTTGACCTATTGTAGAGAGAGATTGTAGTGAACCAGACTGCAAGAACATCTGGTCAAGTAATGTCAACTAGACTAAACAGAGCGCCATGTGATGTCAAAGTAGTATAGTCAACCAACATTGTAGCAGTTTCAACGCTTTACATTGAGAGATGGGGAGGCTCTGAGCGCGTATGGACTATTCTTCGATATGCAATGCGGATTTTGTTGTTGTTGCGCAATAGGGATTATCTGTTAACTAACTAAGCAATTAACTAACTAGCTGCTGTAAAGAGTGTACGCTTAGGCCGGTCAATGATCGTATGCTTTAAATTTAGGATATAGGGCACGAATTAATTTCATATATAATAAAATTGTTTTAAAACGATAAAGTTCTGAAGCGCTATTTCTTTGCATAGTCTAGGTTACGGCATTATGAGATACAGCGACTAATATTCATCCTCGCCTCCGTTCCTTTAAAGATAAATCAAACCAAATCTAAAACTTATAATTTATGGAGATACATCCACTCACAGTCCTACTGTTTGAAGGAAAACAAAATCTACCACTGCTGAGAATCGAAACCAAACCATTTCCATGGAAAACAAACTAACTAACTCCTATTCCACGGCGGCTCATTAATTGAATTACAGAGCACCTAGTGTTTCTCTCCAGCAAGTGTGGTAGAATGAGAACTACTGAAGATTGTTCATTCCTTTTGAGCCCCAATCTCATAAATTGATTCCTTTTGGGCATAAATCTCAACAAAAGTGGAAAGTGGAAATCTGGCTGTGTCTTTGCTAAGTCCTAGAATTAAAATATCTTAGTGCTTACATCTAACTTGAGTCCAGTTGTCTCCACTTGAGATACCTTCCAGCTATCTATAACATAACACTGAGCTGATCCACGACTCTGGTGATCGAGTGAAATGGCGAATCATGACCGCCCACGCTTTCCGGCATGGCACATGATTGGTTGATTGATTGATCTATAACAGTGGGCTCGGCATCTTATTGGCCAGTATCCTGATTCGTGTATGTATACTTTTCTTGAATAAATAGTAAAGATTCTGAGAACACCAGTATATGGCCATGAAAAATAAGTAAATAAATATATGCTTGGATCTGCAGATAAGCAACAAATACAAACTTGTGTCTACTATACCTCACAAAGACGCCACACTAGGATTACACAATCACAGTTACACAAATTTGAACACATTGGAGAAAGATATTAAAATATGAATACAAAGATATATTGAAACGTCTAAAATGAGTTCAGTTGAGTCATGAACTGATACCATAGTACTCGGGATATTCCCATACGTGCTTCGTCCTCATCTTCAACAGCTAGTGAAGATTTCCAATAATGATGGTAGTCTAAAATAAGCAATAAAAAGAAAAACTCTAAATCACTCATACATGTCTAGGATTTTGGTTGCGGCAAGCAATGTCCAGAACTGCACAAATACACGTATAATTTATCATTATCCGGTGGTTTGCAATTGCAGAACTTTTCCCCACAACATTCTCTCCAAATGTCTCTGTGGAACGTCTAAATATACAGATTAAGCTACGTGTACGGCCTCTATTGTTGTCATGCGTAAATTGTGCATTATATTCTGATCCATCTACTTTATTGTCTTCCTGTTCTCCGTATCCCCACTACACCTACCTCCTAATTATCTTTAACACATATCCATGTCTTTTAACATGCCAAAAGTATGTCGTTTTCTTCAATTTGTGTTTTTCCTAAGCATTATTTTCCGAAGTATTATCTTTATAACCAGTCTTCTTCAATACTGATTTATCTCTAGATATATCTTTTTCTTTAAATTAATTTGGTTACTCTTATGCTACACTAATATTCAACTGTGCTTTATATCTGACTTGAGAAATGTCCACATTTCACACCCGTGTGTTGCCACAGGAAATAAGCATACACTTAGTACGCTTACTTTTGTTACTATCTCTGCTGCAGTAAGTAAATAGTGAGAAAAGGGAAGAAAAAAATTAATGCAAACGCAAGTAGTAAATCATGTAGGTAAACAGTAACTAAAGATATGACATCAAAGTTGCACACAATTTCTATGAACGTGTGCAGACAGATAATATTGTAATAATAATGGCAGACGGCAATTATAAGCAGAAATAATATGACGACAATAAAACAATGTTAATATTACGGGAAGATGTAACAACTTTGTTACACTTTGACATGAACAGGAGTATTGATTTTTATAGTATTAACACAAGCCAGCACGCACGTATGCTCATACGCACGTCTGTCAGGCTGAATGGATGGGTGGATGTACTGATGGGTGGATGTACTGATGGGTGGATGTACTGATGGGTGGATGTACTGATGGGTGAATGGATGAATGTGTGTTCGTGTGTATGCGTGTGAGTGCGGTGGTGTGCGGGGTGTGTACGCGCGCGTGTGTGTGCAGGTGTGTGTGTTTGCGTGGGCGCGCGCGCGTGTGTGTGTGTGTGTGTGTGTGTGTTCGTGTGTTTTGCTTTCATACTCACAACAGTAACACGCCAATCATTATACATACAGTCGCAACCTGTTTGAACACTACCTCAGTACATACTACTACACCCTCCCCCCTAAAAAACAACAATAATAATGGAAAATTATCTCAAACGACAACCAGCCAATAAACATGCCCATGTGTATGAACCAGGAAATCAATTGGGGAACCCTTTGAGGTCTCTGAGACAGTACATAAATAAACACACATAGTATTGTTTGGCGATAATAGAAGGAGAAGAAGGAAGTAGAGATTAGAGGACGCACTAGTCAACATAAAATTTGAAAGCTATAGTTAGTTACCCACCGGGATTGGAACCTGTCCCCTCCAACTTTCAAATGTGTGTGTTTATTTATGTACTGTCCCAGTGGCCTCAAAGGGTTTCCCAATTGATTTCCTGTGTAATACGTGTACTAAATTGAACAGACCAATCATTTCTCTTCTTTAAATGTGTGTGAATATACTAGACACAGCATTACGGTCCCGTGTGTTTGTGTGTTTGTTATTTGACCTAAGCTGGTTTAATATAAAATTATGAGAGCTGTAGTGCTATCTCAATGGTTTGATACGAATTATGTCCATATTCCATAGTTGTAGGTTCATCTGTATGACAGACCTGACTAATGAAGACAGTTTTATCGGAGTGTCTAGTTGGTCATGCGTCAAAGTACACTTGTTCCTGCAGCGAGGCACTGCCTTCATGTGGAGGTGACAGGTTCGAATCCCGGTCGGTAACTATAGCTTTCAAATGTTGTGTTGTCTAGTGCGACCTCTAATCTCTACTTCCTTCTTCTCCTTCTGTAGCGCCAAACAATACTATGTGTGTTTACAGGCAAACAGGCAGGCAGGCAGGCAGGCAGGCAGGCAGGCAGGCAGGCAGGCAGGCAGGCAGGCAGGCAGGCAGGCAGGCAGGCAGGCAGGCAGGCAGGCAGGCAGGCAGGCAGGCAGGCAGGCAGGCAGGCAGGCAGGCAGGCAGGCAGGCAGGCAGGCAGGCAGGCAGGCAGGCAGGCAGGCAGGCAGGCAGGCAGGCAGGCAGGCAGGCAGGCAGGCAGGCAGGCAGGCAGGCAGGCAGGCAGGCAGGCAGGCAGGCAGGCAGGCAGGCAGGCAGGCAGGCAGGCAGGCAGGCAGGCAGGCAGGCAGGCAGGCAGGCAGGCAGGCAGGCAGGCAGGCAGGCAGGCAGGCAGGCAGGCAGGCAGGCAGGCAGGCAGGCAGGCAGGCAGGCAGGCAGGCAGGCAGGCAGGCAGGCAGGCAGGCAGGCAGGCAGGCAGGCAGGCAGGCAGGCAGGCAGGCAGGCAGGCAGGCAGGCAGGCAGGCAGGCAGGCAGGCAGGCAGGCAGGCAGGCAGGCAGGCAGGCAGGCAGGCAGGCAGGCAGGCAGGCAGGCAGGCAGGCAGGCAGGCAGGCAGGCAGGCAGGCAGGCAGGCAGGCAGGCAGGCAGGCAGGCAGGCAGGCAGGCAGGCAGGCAGGCAGGCAGGCAGGCAGGCAGGCAGGCAGGCAGGCAGGCAGGCAGGCAGGCAGGCAGGCAGGCAGGCAGGCAGGCAGGCAGGCAGGCAGGCAGGCAGGCAGGCAGGCAGGCAGGCAGGCAGGCAGGCAGGCAGGCAGGCAGGCAGGCAGGCAGGCAGGCAGGCAGGCAGGCAGGCAGGCAGGCAGGCAGGCAGGCAGGCAGGCAGGCAGGCAGGCAGGCAGGCAGGCAGGCAGGCAGGCAGGCAGGCAGGCAGGCAGGCAGGCAGGCAGGCAGGCAGGCAGGCAGGCAGGCAGGCAGGCAGGCAGGCAGGCAGGCAGGCAGGCAGGCAGGCAGGCAGGCAGGCAGGCAGGCAGGCAGGCAGGCAGGCAGGCAGGCAGGCAGGCAGGCAGGCAGGCAGGCAGGCAGGCAGGCAGGCAGGCAGGCAGGCAGGCAGGCAGGCAGGCAGGCAGGCAGGCAGGCAGGCAGGCAGGCAGGCAGGCAGGCAGGCAGGCAGGCAGGCAGGCAGGCAGGCAGGCAGGCAGGCAGGCAGGCAGGCAGGCAGGCAGGCAGGCAGGCAGGCAGGCAGGCAGGCAGGCAGGCAGGCAGGCAGGCAGGCAGGCAGGCAGGCAGGCAGGCAGGCAGGCAGGCAGGCAGGCAGGCAGGCAGGCAGGCAGGCAGGCAGGCAGGCAGGCAGGCAGGCAGGCAGGCAGGCAGGCAGGCAGGCAGGCAGGCAGGCAGGCAGGCAGGCAGGCAGGCAGGCAGGCAGGCAGGCAGGCAGGCAGGCAGGCAGGCAGGCAGGCAGGCAGGCAGGCAGGCAGGCAGGCAGGCAGGCAGGCAGGCAGGCAGGCAGGCAGGCAGGCAGGCAGGCAGGCAGGCAGGCAGGCAGGCAGGCAGGCAGGCAGGCAGGCAGGCAGGCAGGCAGGCAGGCAGGCAGGCAGGCAGGCAGGCAGGCAGGCAGGCAGGCAGGCAGGCAGGCAGGCAGGCAGGCAGGCAGGCAGGCAGGCAGGCAGGCAGGCAGGCAGGCAGGCAGGCAGGCAGGCAGGCAGGCAGGCAGGCAGGCAGGCAGGCAGGCAGGCAGGCAGGCAGGCAGGCAGGCAGGCAGGCAGGCAGGCAGGCAGGCAGGCAGGCAGGCAGGCAGGCAGGCAGGCAGGCAGGCAGGCAGGCAGGCAGGCAGGCAGGCAGGCAGGCAGGCAGGCAGGCAGGCAGGCAGGCAGGCAGGCAGGCAGGCAGGCAGGCAGGCAGGCAGGCAGGCAGGCAGGCAGGCAGGCAGGCAGGCAGGCAGGCAGGCAGGCAGGCAGGCAGGCAGGCAGGCAGGCAGGCAGGCAGGCAGGCAGGCAGGCAGGCAGGCAGGCAGGCAGGCAGGCAGGCAGGCAGGCAGGCAGGCAGGCAGGCAGGCAGGCAGGCAGGCAGGCAGGCAGGCAGGCAGGCAGGCAGGCAGGCAGGCAGGCAGGCAGGCAGGCAGGCAGGCAGGCAGGCAGGCAGGCAGGCAGGCAGGCAGGCAGGCAGGCAGACAGACA
Source organism: Cepaea nemoralis (assembly GCA_014155875.1). Classification (NCBI taxonomy): domain Eukaryota; kingdom Metazoa; phylum Mollusca; class Gastropoda; order Stylommatophora; family Helicidae; genus Cepaea; species Cepaea nemoralis. The sequence goes on from JACEFZ010023646.1 coordinate 64,404, forward strand.
GACAGACAGACAGACAGACAGACAGACAGACAGACAGACAGACAGACAGACAGACAGACAGACAGACAGACAGACAGACAGACAGACAGACAGACAGACAGACAGACAGACAGACAGACAGACAGACAGACAGACAGACAGACAGACAGACAGACAGACAGACAGACAGACAGACAGACAGACAGACAGACAGACAGACAGACAGACAGACAGACAGACAGACAGACAGACAGACAGACAGACAGACAGACAGACAGACAGACAGACAGACGACAGACAGACAGACAGACAGACAGACAGACAGACAGACAGACAGACAGACAGACAGACAGACAGACAGACAGACAGACAGACAGACAGACAGACAGACAGACAGACAGACAGACAGACAGACAGACAGACAGACAGACAGACAGACAGACAGACAGACAGACAGACAGACAGACAGACAGACAGACAGACAGACAGACAGACAGACAGACAGACAGACAGACAGACAGACAGACAGACAGACAGACAGACAGACAGACAGACAGACAGACAGACAGACAGACAGACAGACAGACAGACAGACAGAGACGGGTTTCTAGAATGTGAGAGATACTGCCAGATATAACAATAAATATTTTATAGTGTGTGTCAATTAAAGAAGAAAGTAACTGAATCAAACGAGCTAAGGACCTGGCATCGTGCATGTGTGAACTTGCATTTACATAATATGTGTTTATTAACCATTTCGACAGATTAAGACAAGAGAAAATATCTTCTTAATACAAGAATACAAACTAACATAGACAATTCATTCATTCATTCATTCAGTAGCATGTCCTTTGCAGAACCTTGCTCACATAACAACCTTCAAAAAAAAACTTCTCGATCATAAGCAAGACGTCCCGCGTCCGATACACCCATCTCGAGATCACCCGTCACATACTGCACCCATCTTCTCTTTGGCCTTCCTCTTCCTCTCTTCTCAGGCATATACCCCTCCCATTTAAATCTCAATTCCCGAAACAACCAAATAAATCAATTTGATTATTGCTCGCTGGACTTTATGAGGCCTGGTGTGCCTTGCCAGTGAGAAGACCTGATCGTTCGGGTCCACATCGATTGACGGACGTCAGTCGCGGCGATCGGGCAAATCTTGAACTACAGCCTACGATGGGTGACGCTGTAATATTCTGTTGTGATAATTTTGCCGTGTCCAACGTGTGCCGCGTGGTCTAGTGGTTACACACCCGCTTCACACGCCAGTGATCCGGGGTTTGTTTCCGGGTCCTGTCAAGGATATGCACTACTGACGAGCTCAAACGAGAGAGAAACTCGAGTCTAGTGCTTCCACATTGACGTGGATAGGCCTTAGGTTCATACCAGAATACGATCAGCGTTGCCAGTAGTGGGTTGTGCTCAATATTTATATACCCCTCCAATATTGTTCTCTCCAAACTTTCATGACGTTTCAAATGACCAAAATATTTCAATTTTCTTTGTTTTATCGCCTTTATTAGCCAACCTTCCTCAATATTCAGCTCTTGAAGTATAGATGCATTTATTTCTTTTCTTTACCCAAGATATTCTTAGAACTCGTAAATAGCATTTATATTCAAAGGCATTTATGCGCTGTTCAGCTTGTTTAGTAAGTGTCCAGGTCTCACAGGCGTATGTTGCAATGAGAAAGATGCATGCTCTTAAAAATCTAATTTTTGTAGTTTTGTCTGTCCTACTCCATAATTTAATTCAGTTGTTTTAGTCTTTGAAGAGCAATTAATAGTCGTTCAGTTAATTTCTTTCAATGTGTCACCGTTGTTGGTAATCAATGACCCAAGATATTTAAAATTTTCCACCACCTCCAATTTTTCCTCATTAACATATATTTCTTTCTCCATGATTCTCCATATCGGTATATCTTTGTTTTTTCTATGTTAAGATATTAGTTGTGATTTTCACTATTCAGTTGGGTTGAGGCTCTTAGGTTTTTCTATACCATTCTGTGTTGTGGATAGCAATACTGTATCATCAGCATACCGAATCTCTGGTATGTCATGACCACCGATATTTAGGGCACCATATAGCTCCCTGTTTATATCATCTCTTATATTTCTCATTATATTTTAGGCGTACAGGTTAAACAAATAGGGGGACAGCACGCATCCCTGACGAACGCCTAGCTTGATGTCAAACCAATCTGATGTCTCGCCATCTATTCTAACCGCTGCTTGTTGGTCTAGATAGAGCATTCTTATGAGTTGTATTACATGTAATGGAAAGCCCATATTCCTCATGATTTCCCAAAGTTTCTGATGTTGTACACAGTCCAATGGTCAATTGTCAACACAGTCTGTTGAATAATCCACAAAACACAAGTATATAGTTGATATTAAAAGACAAAAAGAAATAGGAACAAATTGGTCTACGCCCAATTTTTTTCTCTGGCCCTACCGGTACATGCCATGGTCTGGTTTATAGTATTATCGACCATGGCAGGATTCACTGAAAAGTGCGGTCTGTACAAGAAGACCGTGCAAAGTGACCCGACACGAGCGTTGGTCACTATAGCTTGAAAAGCGCTCGAGACGTTTTGCAAGAGGACAAAACGTCACCATCAAATCAGCTGGACTGGAACTATGGTCGGAGCTGGACCTAGTTCTTTCGTTCCCGTAGAATGGCCATATACTGAGCTTCTACATTGTTAGTTAGATGTATAGTGATTGTGTAGACTCGAAACGGTATGATGACTGATAGACATGTTGTGAAATTGATGATGTGAATTGTCTAATGCTTGGAATCAATATAGAGTGAAAACTTAACTGCGTTCTGTGATTCGAGATGCATTGCGTTTGTTCTAAGTAGTTAGCTGTTGTGAACTGTGCAGAGTGATAGAGTTTAAACAGCATATAAGATAACGATAGAAACCAGCCACAGTGAGAAGATTATAGCATCGCCAGGCAGAAGTGTGATCATAGCAGCAACAGATATAGAATATGCATGCACCATCATCGCCGTCGCAAACAGGTCAGGGAGTCTACATCCAGCGCTCATAGAAGATCCAAGATATCACAGAATAGTTATATGTGTGAGCGCTGTAATCAAAGACACGTCAACACCTAGATGAGATGAAGCAACAGCGATGAGAGCCCTAGCAATCAAGCAGCATGCGATCCCTAGCTACACAGCGGTTATCCCTGGCAAACATTTAACGGCGTTGTAAATGTGGTGTACAAAGAATACCATGAATAGACAGAAAAACCAATGAGCAAGTCCTACACGAAGCAAATGAAAACCGTAAATTGATTATAGAATCTAGATGCACACGGTCAAAAGCGTTTTTTTAGAAAAAATAAATGTGAGAACTAGGTGACAGCTGGCAGGATTGAGGGGGAAAATGAGAGGAAGGCAGATAAGTAAATAGTTAGATGGCTAGACCACATGCATGGTCGACACAAGATCACAGAGCTGATACACGACTGTGGGACGCTTATCTGCATGGCACATAATGATGATGCTAATGGCAAACTCCCAAATAAAGATAGAGAGCGTACAATAGACTCAGCTATCTGTGGTTCTGTATAACAGCACATGATTGGGTTACGCTATTATGATTAACTTCCACAAGATTCGTAAACTGATCGCACTATTGGCATTTTCGAGTGAATTTGATCACCTCTACAAGCTTGGGCGGGGAGATTTTAACATCACATTAAAAACCAAACCAACGTTTTGCAATGTTTGGGTCACACATTAGTTATTGTATGTTTTCAGCCGTGATTAATGTATGATTAACAAGAATAAAGACTTCATACTTTCTACATACCCTGTTAGGTTATATTAATTTGTTTTAAGAATGCTGTGTACAATGTTTGCATGTTGTCAATCCATGCTGATCCCTCCGGGCATCGAGATGAAGTCTATTAAACATGAAATACCTAAATGCCGTTGAGGAAACATTATCTGGAAATGTTATTAGCACGGACGGCCGCAGGTTCGAAGCTGGGCTCGTAGCTGGCCAAAGTGAGAGAAAGATTGGTCACCTATTCTATCTTGCTCTCAGACCTACAAAATACGCTGGCGCTATCATTTCACAGATCTATAGGAGGTTAAATAAAAAGAGCTTATGCCGCAACACCAGAGAACAGGTTGAAGTAATATGTGTGAGAACATGTATCATTCCTGCGGCCACATAACCTTTGCAAATCAAGGACCATTTTAAAAACAGAACAAGAAAATTGGGCCCTAGAATTTAAATATTACATAAGGGTTCTTAGAATATAGTGGACCGAGAAAAGGAAACATACTGACATTCTACAAGATCTGAATATTGTAGACCAACAAGAGGAAACATGCTGAAATTCTACAAGATCTGAATATCGTGGACCAACAAGAGGAAACATGCTGACATTCTACAAGATCTGAATATCGTGAACCAACAAGAGCAAACATACCGACATTCTACAAGATCTTCATATCGTGGGCCAACAAGAGGAAACATACCGACATTCTACAAGATCTTCAAATCGTGGGCCAACAAGAGGAAACATACCGACATTCTACAATATCTGAATATCGTGAACCAACAAGAACAAACATACTGACATTCTACAAGATCTGAATATCGTGAACCAACAAGAGGAAACATACCGACATTCTACAAGATCTTCATATCGTGGACCAACAAGAGGAAACATACCGACATTCTACAAGATCTTCATATCGTGGGCCAACAAGAGGACACATACTGGCGGGATGAGTTGAGTCGAGTGGCGTCAAGAACCGACATCCCTATGCATGCTCCGTCATCATATACAACAGCCAGGGAAGAGTCCCAATACTAATGGTGCCAGTAGCAGTCTGATTATGTGTCTGTCTGGCCTTTCCTCGGAGTCCTGAGTGTCGGCCAGATCCTCTGGTCACTCCCTGCAGCTCCATTCTCTCCACGCCGTAGTGGATTTGAAGGAACAATAATAGAAGGCATAGTTCCCAGAAGAAGTATCAGGTGTCGAACAGCGCGAAAATTGCCATACATTGCAGACAGCATTTACGTGAGGGTGCCTGAGGCTGGGGAAATGGCATGAGACTGAGAGGCCTTTCGGCGGGTCGTGATGAGAGCCACGGTTTGCAACTTTCCTCCTACATGATGATGATTGTCGATATTGTACTTATAATGTCAGAGATGATTTCGTAGAATCATGTACATGCAGTCTATAGAATACCCTCAAACTACTGAGCGTAATCGTGCCTAGTACATCAACAGCAGCTGTAAAATGCTGGTGTTGACTGCAACGTCCTGTAAGGGATATGCAACAAAAATAAAAGAATACCCTCTACTTGTTGCTTGTATTTAATCAGTTGAAGTCGTTATTTTTATTGTTTTTGTTATTGTTATAATTATTATTATTATTATTATTATTATTATTATTATTATTAATATTATTAGCAAATATTTCAGAAGCCGTTTCCATATTTGGGTCTGAGATGTGATAGCGCTTTCACATTTTGGGGAAGGAGTAATAGGTCATGATCATCAGTATTAAGATTATTAATATTATTATTATATGTATTGTTACAGTTATAATAATAATAATAATAATATATTATTATTATTATTATTATTATTATTATTATTATTATTATTATAAAGAAGATATACCTTAGGGTTCAGAAACCCCCGTTTTCAAAATAGTGAGTTGCAACGGCTACCATTTATTGTAGGTGTCGTGTTATGGTACATTGAGCGCATAAGGACAAAGAATATTCCGTGTAACATAGGGTTTAACGTGTTGAAATTTCACACATGTTACGCTGTTAGTTCACAGCAATAGGCAAGAGAAGGCATGTGATATAACGAATCATTTAATTATGGAATCGCTGATACCGTCACCGACAAAGTGAACAGGAAAGTAATCCAGACAAAAGATATCCTTTTACGAAATCTGTGTGACTGTTCTAATCCACTTGAACAGATATTACTGACCTGAGATTTCTACTACACGTGTACAGACAATACTGACCTAAGATTTCTACTGCATGTGTACAGACAATACTGACCTAAAATTTCTACTACATGTGTACAGATATTACTGACCTAAGATTTCTACTACATGTGTACAGATATTACTGACCTAAGATTTCTACTACATGTGTACAGATATTACTGACCTAAGATTTCTACTACATGTGTACAGATATTACTGACCTAAGATTTCTACTACATGTGTACAGATATTACTGACCTAAGATTTCTACTACATGTGTACAGATATTACTGACCTAGATTTCTACTACATGTGTACAGACAATACTGACCTAAGATTTCTACTACATGTGTACAGATATTACTGACCTAAGATTTCTACTACATGTGTACAGATATTACTGACCTAAGATTTCTACTACATGTGTACAGACAATACTGACCTAAGATTTCTACTACATGTGTACAGATATTACTGACCTAAGATTTCTACTACATGTGTACAGATATTACTGACCTAAGATTTCTACTACATGTGTACAGATATTACTGACCTAAGATTTCTACTGCATGTGTACAGATATTACTGACCTAAGATTTCTACTACATGTGTACAGATATTACTGACCTAAGATTTCTACTACATGTGTACAGATATTACTGACCTAAGATTTCTACTACATGTGTACAGATATTACTGACCTAAGATTTCTACTACATGTGTACAGATATTACTGACCTAAGATTTCTACTACATGTGTACAGATATTACTGACCTAAGATTTCTACTGCATGTGTACAGATATTACTGACCTAAGATTTCTACTACATGTGTACAGATATTACTGACCTAAGATTTCTACTACATGTGTACAGATATTACTGACCTAAGATTTCTACTACATGTGTACAGATATTACTGACCTAAGATTTCTACTGCATGTGTACAGACAATACTGACCTAAGATTTCTACTGCATGTGTACAGACAATACTGACCTAAGATTTCTACTACATGTGTACAGATATTACTGACCTAAGATTTCTACTACATGTGTACAGATATTACTGACCTAAGATTTCTACTACATGTGTACAGACAATACTGACCTAAGATTTCTACTACATGTGTACAGATATTACTGACCTAAGATTTCTACTCCACGTGTACAGACAATACTGACCTAAGATTTCTACTACATGTGTACAGATATTACTGACCTAAGATTTCTACTCCACGTGTACAGACAATACTGACCTAAGATTTCTACTCCACGTGTACAGACAATACTGACCTAAGATTTCTACTACATGTGTACATATATTACTGACCTAAGATTTCTACTACATGTGTACAGATATTACTGACCTAAGATTTCTACTACATGTGTACAGATATTACTGACCTAAGATTTCTACTACATGTGTACAGATATTACTGACCTAAGATTTCTACTACATGTGTACAGACAATACTGACCTAAGATTTCTACTACATGTGTACAGACAATACTGACCTAAGATTTCTACTACATGTGTACAGACAATACTGACCTAAGATTTCTACTACATGTGTACAGATATTACTGACCTAAGATTTCTACTACATGTGTACAGATATTACTGACCTAAGATTTCTACTACATGTGTACAGATATTACTGACCTAAGATTTCTACTACATGTGTACAGATATTACTGACCTAAGATTTCTACTACATGTGTACAGATATTACTGACCTAAGATTTCTACTACATGTGTACAGATATTACTGACCTAAGATTTCTACTACATGTGTACAGACAATACTGACCTAAGATTTCTACTACATGTGTACAGATATTACTGACCTAAGATTTCTACTACGCATGTACAGACAATACTGACCTAAGATTTCTACTACATGTGTACAGACAATACTGACCTAAGCTGTCTACTATATTAGCGCAGACAGTACTACACCACTGACCTAAGTTGTCTACTATATTAGCGCAGACAGTACTACACCACTGTCCTAAGTTGTCTACTATATTAGCGCAGACAGTACTACACCACTGACCTAAGTTGTCTACTATATTAGCGCAGACAGTACTACACCACGGACCTAAGTCAATGCTGAGCTACGCTATCTACTACATGTGTACAGACAGTGCTGACCTAACCTTTACTTCTTCTTTCATTTTATTGTTTTCTTCATCGTGACATCATCAGCCAGCATATCATTTACATTTGTAAGGAATGCATTTGTTAAACAAGTGCAGAGAGACATGACTAGGAAGATGCTGTCTGGTCCTGAAGGGAGCAGCAAAGTGCTGATAGCGCAGCATTGTTAACTTCTGCTCTGGCCCAGTTTCTACCTACACAATGCGATGATGTTTAAAGAGTTAAATTTGGTAGATGTATAGTTAAAAATAGCATACGTATACTTGGTATACGACATCAAAGTAACATCTGTATGTGTGCAGGATAGCCGCCGACCAACCCCGCAGCTGACGTCACAGACACAAACGCTTACGCAATCGGTCCTAGGGAGGACTACTCGTAAGAGGGCACAAGACAAGAATCAGGGCTAAAAACCCACAAAATCCACGGCTCTTAACAATAACCACCGCTGAGGAAGTAGGTTAGACGAGACCGAATTTTGAATTTTTTTTTTCCAAAATTGGAATTGGACTTTATGTGTGTGTTTGTGTTTATGTGTGTGAATGTGTGAGTTAATGTGTGTGTATGTGTGTGTTTGTGTGTATTTTAATGTATGAGTATGTGGATGTAGCTGTGTGTTCAGTGGCGTGCAGAGGTTCTTTGATTCCCGGGGCCAACCCCTTGATTGGATGCCCCTGAATTGTTCTTTACCTCATTCATTCCTCCTCCCCTCCGACTGCACTGTGCTGCCCCCCTCTCCCTAACTGGATGCCCCCCTCCCGGCTGAATGCCCGGGGCCGTCGCAACCCCCGCACCCCCCTCTGCACGCCACTGTGTGTGTTTGTGTGTATGTGTGTGTGTAAATGTGTAAGTGTGTGTGTGCATTTGTGTGTTTGTGTGTGCAATTGTGTGTGTGTGTAAATGTGTGAGTAGATGATTGTATGTGTGTGGTTTTGTGTGAGCCAGAAATAAAACGCTACTGAATGTTTATTCCTTGGGACAGTTTCTTGTCAGTTATGAAATATGTGGGGGCGGGGGGGGGGGGGGGGCCTGCGTGGTCTCGAGGTATGGTGTCAGCCTCGAGTGCTGGAGGTCCCGAGTTCAAGACCCGTTGATGACCAGGATTTTTTCACGTGGACTTTTAGTAATAAAATTTCCCCCTGGTCTCTGGATAGTGAGATCGGACGCCAGTTTGAATTGTTGCGCACGTAAAACATCCCTTGGCAGTTGGAAATCGAAAAATAGTATCCTGACGGCGCTGCCCAGGCAAAATTTCGAGTTAAAAATCTACCCAAAGTATTTCAGGATCCTCGCCGGTGCTGCGGAGATTGTGCACTGAGCTGAGTTTCTCCAGACTCAGATTTGAGTTAGGAGGAAAACGGAGCACTTACAGGTTGCACCCGTGTGCTGTGATGTTGATCCATCGACTAAACTAAACTATGAAATATGTTCAATGTGGTCCAGGCGGTGGACATTACACACAATCTTAAAATTATCACCGGGTGTCCGTGGCCAGTGGCGAATGAGTTACAGACAGTTCGTAATCCCGCAAAACGCGTTCGAAACACAGCTGGGGTGATTTCTCAGCAGACCACCTACGGCTTTTTTGTAAACTGGTATGAGTGCCAGTCGTTCTAAAAGCAATGGCAAACTACTGAACGCAAACTTGCCAAGAGATCATAAACAGCCAAGAAAAGGCTGGTGTTGACTGTGACGTCCTGTAAAGGATGTGCAAATAACATTTTTAACTCCATGGCTAGGTGGTTACGCCGTCTGCCTCGCACTCCAAAGGTTGTGAGTTCGGTTCCGACCTACATCATTCCATTCAGGAGTGTAATTTTCTCGGAGACTCCCGGGGTCGTCGCTGGAGCAGGCAAGCCCGTCTACCTCTGTAAGGTGGAGACATGTCAGAGGGCGGGGATCAGCATGACTGAATGGATAAGAGCACTCGTTCTTAAACACTGATGCTGGTGTTCAGTTTGTGCTCTATGATACTCTGTCGGTACTCTGTGGAAAGAGACCGAGCCATACGAAATAACACCCGATACAATTAAGTCGACTCTATTGCTGTTTTATGACTATATAATGCCGAGAGTTTGTTTTTTTAACACGCAGCTGGGACCTCCTATTTTCTGAGCTTTATCCGCGAAGACTATGACAAAAAACCAAATCATGCCTTGTAGCAGGAAAATTATGTGGGTAGTTCACGTCTCTCTGGCTGTGGGGTTACAACACTTTCTCTCTGTACTCCCGTTTATCACGCAGAGTCTCGTAGCGGAGCGAGAGCTGAGGCGGTTCGACCCCCGCTCGTGACTTGCGGGATACTGAGCCGGCCGCTCAGAAAGCAATGGCAAACTACTGAGTGTAATCTTGCCAAGAGATCAACATACAGCTGCAAGATGCTGGTGTTGACAGCTAAGTCCTGTAAAAAAGGATATGCTAAAAAAAAAAAAAAAAGTTCACGTGTTAGGGACATCACATTTTCTAAGTTTGGGTACACAGAGAAATGCGTATTTTTTATATTGTTGTTGTTCTGAGTTAGCCTTAAATGATGTAAGGATGAAATAATGTATGAAAGAGAATGATAGAAGGGCAGAATGTTAGACGGGCCTGCGTGTCCAATTCTTACCCAATGAGAATAAAGTTTGTTCGTTCGTTCCTTCTTTTCCGTAGCGACCGTAAAGAGCCAACATCGAACGCTCGTTCTACCACGCTCATGTCATTGTCAGTGTAACGGTGTCCGACTTGAGTTGGCATCTAAGGCACTACTTACAGTTAATAGCTGAGGCAGTGACACCAAGTATTTGTCTGAGTAACGAATGAAGACAGAAAGTATAATTAACATAGACACTTGCCATATGTTACCTAGGAGCGCTTACTGGATGAACGGCGAATGTGAGAGACTTACAGAAACGATAATTAGCCTTGTAATAACAGATATGTCAAACGGATACTAATTGGTTCCAACATTACCATCACCTGATGCCTCCAATTTGTAGCCAACATTTGTGTCCATTATTGTGGAATGTTGCAGACAGCCAAGAAAATTAGGAAATTTATTTACTTTTTAAAATAATGTGACATAATTTGGTGAATTGTATGGCACTGTTTCGATAAATCAATGGCTCAGTAGATACACTTTCGACAAGCATTGTTGTGGGTTTGTTTTCCCTAGCCTGGGACTATCCAAATTCTACCTACAAGGCAGGCTCTTCGCCTGGTTCCTGTCCCTTGACCTGCCCAACATGGGAGTCCCTACCAGCAACTGTGCTATCATGGTATTGCCCTTTGGGTCATTGGAACACGCAAGTCACTTTACCTCTGTAAGGTAGAGAGAGACAGATAAGAGGGGTGTAGATCATTATGGCCTAGAGTATAAGAGTGCTCATTCTTAAACATCCGGTGTACTGATGTTGAGGAAGCAAGTTCAACCTCTACAGCGGTCAGTTGGACTAAAATGCTGACTTCTGGCCCTTGACAAGTACCTTTGAAGTCTGAGTGGGTTCGCCTGATGACGATGGACACTGCTAATAGGGAAAGCTAGTCTAAACGCACAAACCAGTCCCGAGCTCTAGAAGTAGTAGCACTGTATGGACTATGCTTGAATTCAAAGCTACTGAACGCAGACACAAAAAGTCAGAGAGGTTAAACATGATATCATAATTATCAGTCTCTGAAGGTATCATCAGAGAGGTTAAACATGATATCATAATTATCAGTCTCTGAAGGTATCATCAGAGAGGTTAAACATGATATCATAATTATCAGTCTCTGAAGGTATCATCAGAGAGGTATAAAAGACAATATAACTACATGGATAGGATAGCATGGTGTTGAAATGATACTGGTGCAGTGGAAATCAATGTGGTTATGGGGTTTAACGCTTTTTATCTTCTGACATCGCTGTAGTTAGTTTATTCCACATGCCGTTCAGTTGGACGTAAATATTGTCAGCTCGTCCTTAACTTATGGACGTAAATTACAAGTATCTCTGAAGTTGAATGAGGATTCACCTGATGCTAGGAACACTGGTAGTTATGAATTTATCCTTCACACAAAATCAGTCCAGTTACTACATTACTAGTAGTGATTACTAGACGTAGTAACATATGTGTGGACTAAGCTGGAATTCATATATTGCCCAACAACGCAGATAGTGTAAATGGAAAAGTAATTTGTGATACTGAGGATGGTCATTAAAAAATAATGAATCATGTTAATGGATCATTATAACAGGATCCCAAGAGATCCAATGTACAATTCCCGAATAGTAGGGTAATTATTCCAATCTATCTGTCACTATCACTGCAGGCGAATATGAATCGTTTGACTTCTTTCTCGGGGAGTTTAGGGATTCTAATTTTTTCATCATCCTGTGGCGTGGCGTAACCCAGAGCTTATTATCTACATTTCTCCTTGAGGTACTTTGGTAGCTATTGTCCTTATTTGAGTATCACCTACTGTGAGGACGGGTTCCGTGACGATTATGACTTACTATCAATGTTACGATTCTATGTAGGATATCTAACGAAGGCAAATGATGCCTTGTCTTGAATTATTCTTAGGGGACTCTTCCAGTCAAAATGGCGGCGGATTGTGAATTTTCGTAACCGCTTCATTTTCAAGTGAAGGTGTATAGTTTAATCTCTTGCGTGAATTATTTGTGCAAGGATGTAAACCAGGAGTTTTTTTTTCTCACCGTTTTATGTGGTACTACGGAGTTCGTGCATTTGAGCGAAATCATCCTTGAGTTTACCTTTCAGAGTGTGTGTGTACCGACACTGTGTTATGTGATTGGTTTTTCCATAATGGCGGACCATTTAAACAGACCTGCTTAGAGATCATGAAACAGACCTCCTTAGAGATCATGAGAAAGACTGCTTAGAGATCATGAAACTGACCGCTTAGAGATCATGAAACAGACCTGCTTAGACCTAAGTAGCAGACCTCACGTTTGAGACCTCGGGAAAGAGGCTCAATACCCATTGACATGTCAGCGATCTCCGTTGAGATCTCGTGAAATAGCCTTCTCTTGTAAAGAGCAACTTACAGCGGTTGTCTCTAATAGACTAACTAGACAAATAAACACAACTGTAATAAAGAGACAAAGAGTGTTCTTTTGTCCCATAATGAGACGAGAAGCAATGGAGAATATCGTGATGACCGTAAATATTAACGCTAGAAGAGGTATTGGCAGACTAAGAGAAATAATTGGAGAGACATGAAAGAAAACGTCACTTTGCAACACATTATAACGAATGTCCGTTGAAAGATCAATAAATATATTCCCCAATGTCTAAGGGACAAACAATCGTCATTCCTTGGTCATATTATGAGAAGAGAGAGTTGAAGAATGTTGTAAACACGAAAGAAAGATTGAAAGTGTTAGCGACAACGATCGACAGATTGGGTATTGTTGAATGGGGTGGTCAAGTGTCAAGAAGCTTCAATGGTCGAACTTACCAATAATACAGAAGGCAGATAGTTGTGGAAGTGCATGAGTGTCTGCAAAGACCGACACGGCACATGATGATGAATCTCATCGCGGTTTCTTCAAGTTATTAATGTTAAATTTATAAATATTGATGCTGGTTTGCTCATCACAAAATACGCAAACCATGAAACGAAGGAGCTCTACTGTGAAATAGTCAGGCGTGGAAGTATACGTGTAGAACATCAAGGAGCTTGGGTTACTGTTACGTGGGGGAGACAGGTTCGAATCCAGGTATGGTAACTATAACTGTAAATGTACATGCTGTCTAGTGTGTCCAATAGTCTCATTTTTATTATGTTTCTATGAACCACTCTTCTGTGGCGAAGGGGTTATGAACGCAATTCGTAAACACGCATACCACGTTCCAAACATAGCTGCAGGCAATTTGGAAGCAGGCCGCCTTGCGTTGGTTTTCATACAATGGTATTAGTAAGGGTCGTTCAAAAAGCAGTGACAAACTACTGAACGTAAACATGCCCAGAAATCACAAACATTCAAAAAGTGCTGTAGTTGACTGGAACGTCCTGTACAGGACATGCAACTAACTAGTGTCTCTATGAGTGTCAATCAATACTTACGAAATTGTTATTGTGTTGTCTCTATTATTCAGGCCATACTGGTGTTGAAATTGTTATTGCATTGTCTCTAATGTCCAGTCCATACTGGTGTTGAAATTGTTATTGTGTTATCTCTAATGTCCAGTCCATACTGGTGTTGAAATTGTTATTGTGTTGTCTCTGATGTCCATGCCATACTGGTGTTGAATGTGTTATTGTGTTGTTTGTAATGTTCATGTCATACTGGCCAGAGCGTCGGCCAGATCCCTTCGTCACTCCTCGTTGTCTCATTCTTGCCAGACCATGGTAATCCATTTGCTCCTCCGAGGTGTGCACGTGCTCCCACAAGGCCTCAACTATGTCTGCCTTGTCATGTATCAATACTCCACCAAGTTTTGCCGAGCCAGCCAATCTGTCCGCCTGTTCATTTCCCAGCACACCGGCATGCCCCGGAGAAAAGATCCAGGCGATCCTTGTCACCCGTGACCTCCGAAGCGAAGCAAGCCACTCCGCACGAAGTCTGCCCGTCCTCACCCTCGTCAGCATGCTTTCTGAGTCAGTTACAATCACGATATGTGTGTGTGTGTCGTATTTTCCATCCAGCGGAGAGCCGCAGTGACTGCCTCCACATCCATTCTTACGCTGGATGTTGTGGTATCATATGCCAGGCTTTCCTGCCCCAAACATCGACCATTAGCTTTGGCTATGAAACCCCAGCCACTTCTCTCACCTCTTGACACCGAACCATCTGTGTAGATAATCACATCACTCGAGTAAGCATTGTCCTGAATTAGTTGCTGGATTTCCTCTTCCGTGGCCCCTGCTAGCCACTCCCTGCACTCCCGGCTTAATGTGATTATAACTCTGCACAAGTCTGACTGCTCCACTGGCACTCTGACCCACTCCTCTCCTCGCCTGATGTTCTCCAGGGGGCACACCTGTCTGATCGTAACCTCCGCCTGAGCCATCCATGATTTCCCTCTTTTCAGTCGCTGACCCGTAACTGCATCCAGTGCCTCATGCAGTGGGTGGTCTGTGTCTGCAGCTACTCTGAGGTATGCCTTCGCCTGCATCACCTTGAGCCTACCAGCAACAGTCGGCAGACCAAGGATGTAACGCATACACACTACTGGGGTGACTCTAGTGCATCCCAGAATGACCCGCATAGCTTCGTTCTGTATGCGCTCTAACTTCACCAGCTGACTCTCTGAGACAGTGAGCAGACCTAACCCATAATCAATTACTGAGAGGATCAAGTGCTGGTGTGTTGAAATTGTTATTGTGTTATTTCTAATGTCCATGTCATACTGGTATTGAAATTGTTATTGCATTGTCTCTAATGTCCATACCATACTGGTGTTGAATGTGTTATTGTGTTGTTTGTAATGTTCATGCCATATTGGTGTTGAATGTGTTATTGTGTTGTTTGTAATGTTCATGCCATATTGGTGTTGAATGTGTTATTGTGTTGTTTGTAATGTTCATGCCATATTGGTGTTGAATGTGTTATTGTGTTGTTTGCAATGTCCATGTCATACTGGTGTTGAATGTGTTATTGTGTTGTTTGTAATGTCCATGTCATACTGGTGTTGAATGTGTTATTGTGTTGTTTGTAATGTCCATGTCATACTGATATTGAATGTGTTATTGTGTTGTTTGTAATGTCCATGTCATACTGGTGTTGAATGTGTTATTGTCTTGTTTGTAATGTCCATGTCATACTGATGTTGAAAGTGTTATTGTGTTGTTTGTAATGTCCAGGACATACTGGTGTTGAATGTGTTATTGTGTTGTTTGTAATGTCCATGTCATACTGATGTTGAATGTGTTATTGTGTTGTTTGTAATGTCCATGTCATACTGATGTTGAATGTGTTATTGTGTTGTTTGTAATGTCCAGGACATACTGGTGTTGAATGTGTTATTGTGTTGTTTGTAATGTCCATGTCATACTTATGTTGAATGTGTTATTGTGTTGTTTGTAATGTCCATGTCATACTGGTGTTGAATGTGTTATTGTGTTGTTTGTAATGTCCATGTCATACTGATGTTGAATGTGTTATTGTGTTGTTTGTAATGTCCATGTCATACTGATGTTGAATGTGTTATTGTGTTGTTTGGAATGTCCATGTCATACTGGTGTTGAATGTGTTATTGTGTTGTTTGTAATGTCCATGTCATACTGATGTTGAATGTGTTATTGTGTTGTTTGTAATGTCCATGTCATACTGGTGTTGAATGTGTTATTGTGTTGTTTGTAATGTCCATGTCATACTGATGTTGAATGTGTTATTGTGTTGTTTGGAATGTCCAGGACATACTGGTGTTGAATGTGTTATTGTGTTGTTTGGAATGTCCATGTCATACTGGTGTTGAATGTGTTATTGTGTTGTTTGTAATGTCCATGTCATACTGGTGTTGAATGTGTTATTGTGTTGTTTGTAATGTCCATGACATACTGGTGTTGAATGTGTTATTGTGTTGTTTGTAATGTCCATGTCATACTGATGTTGAATGTGTTATTGTGTTGTTTGGAATGTCCAGGACATACTGGTGTTGAATGTGTTATTGTGTTGTTTGTAATGTCCATGCCATACTGGTGTTGAATGTGTTATTACGTTGTCTCTAATATTTAGGTCACGATGGTGTTAAATGTGTTCTTCAATCAATCAGGTGCCGTCTCCACAATGAAGGTTGGCTACAATGGATCTCCAACACTGTCTGTCTCTCATCCTGACTGTGCATTTTGTCAGGCTGATGTTCGTCCATCTCTTAATGTTATCTTCCCACTTATATAGTTGACTACCTCTTGCTCGCTTGCCCTCAACCTTACCTTCCAGTATGCTTCTATAAGAGTATCATGGTTTTTAACGTGGCAGAAATATTTCCCTTGCCCTCCTCTTTATTTCTTTCATCAACTCTCTCTTTATTCCCAGTTTTTCTAGAACCTCTGCGTGTGATTGGTTTTGTTTCCATAAAATACGACATATTCGTCTGTATACCTACATCTCCAGGGCCTTTGTGCGACTTTCTAATTGCTTGTTCAATCTCCAGGCTTCCGCGCCATACAATTGTGTTGAATATACGTAACATTTAACAATTCTCATTTTTAATTCGTTATTAATCTCTCTAGATGTTAATACTGATTTTATGGTGTTGAAAGCACTTTTGATAATTCCTTCTCTCTTATTTGTTTCTATCTCACTGTTGCCATCATCTGTTATTACATTCCCTAGATAGGAGTGTTATTGCGTTGTCTGTAATATCCAGGCAATGCTGGTGTGGAATTTGTTATTGTTTTGTCCCTAATATCCAGGCCATGCTTATGTAAGTTGAAATGAAAGCAATAGTTAATTAAGTCAGATGCATATCTTTTACAGAACGTAGCAGTCAACTGCAGTATGTTTTGTCTGTTCGTGATTCCAGGGCAAGTTTACGTTCAGTAGTTTACCATTTCTTTCTGGATGATCAGCACTTATTATATTTCATAAAACACCAACACAAGGCGGTCTGCTGCCAAATCTCCCGCAGCTGTGTTTCGAGCTCGGTATGCCGGATTACGAACTGCGCCCGTAACCCTTTTGCTACGCAGCCGGAAAAGCAATTTTTAAAAATATAAAATATAGAGCAGCTTAACTTTACATCATAACAATTACGGAAAACACTGCACGTTGTGGTGACAAACCTTCATCAACAAACAAACATAAGTATATACAACAATATATGAATCACAGACATGACACCACACTGGCTACATTCAGGCATAATCACAGACATGACACCACACTGGCTACATTCAGGCATAATCACAGACAGGGAATGTGTGGACTATGGATAGGGCACTACACTAGCTATATTCAGGCATAGCCATAGACAGATAGTGTATGAATCACCGAATCACCGGAAGTATACGGTAAGCTGTATTGGAACATATTCACAAGTAGCACCCACTAGAGAGGCTAGTGATTTTGTAGAATACCAAAAACAGATAATGTAAGATTCGGAGGGGTGGGGGGACAGAACGAGAAGATTGGAAAATGGAAAAATAAAGTGAAAAACAACTGTGTTCTATTATCCCATAGTTCCAGAATATTAAGTAGAGCTAATGTTATTTTGTCATGTGTTCCATTCTTTTTAGGAATCTGCTTCCAGAATGCCGGTGTCTGACTTCCAACCTGGCATGTCCAGGTTGTAAAACTGCGTTCACTCCCATTACTCCTCTGAGTACATTGCATGTATCACGTAGAATGCGAGTTTGAAAACACTATTAAGTGTTTAACTGGTTTAGCGCAAAACATAAAATAGGTTTTCACAAACCTTTTACACAATTAAATGAACACATTTTACTGTAAATTTCCATTGACTGGGCATTGAAGTTGCTGAGGATACAACGAATCAAAACAAATAACACACGGGAGGTCATATGTTGCTATATAGTATCCTTCTACACTGAATCAGTTAACTTACAGGATTTTACAGGCGAGGAAATATATGTTAACAGTGTTTTGGCTATCATTAACATTGCCTTTTTCAGATTCTTAAGTTAAATATTTTGTGTTTTGTCTGTTGTGTGTTGCTTTGATTTTCTTGTTCGTTGATAAAGACTTTTGTCGAAACGTTCGTCTGTATCTGAGTGTGTTTGTTCCTGTCCTCGTGCTTCCTAGCCATATTTTGTGTTTAGTTGGACTCCAGAATAAGCTCGACAGCAGCCAACCATCGTTTTAGATAAAGCAATGTCTACCAGGCTTATGTGTGCGTGCGTATGTGGTTTGTGTGTGAGTGTGAGTGCATTAGTGTGTGAGTGTGAGTGCATTTGTGTGAGCACATGAGGGCGCTTAATTTATAGCAGACGTGCTTCACACGATTACTATGGGCCGACAGCTCATACAGAAGCAGACAATCACGCTACGGGGAGAGAACCGGGTACTTATGAAAATTGATCTGCCCGCCCTGTGATTACCTACCGTTTAGTCAAGCGGATATGAGACACTATACCGCATGATGGCGGTTTTGGGGTTGATGGTTCAGAAGTATCCAGGGCTGTCCTTGGGAAGCTGGTATTATAGTCATAGATAAATGAGATAAATAGAAAGATGAATGATGTAGACATATAGACATATCAATAGGTAATTTAGATGAAATAATGCACTGAAAGCAGGAAAACCCCGAGATTGAGACAAGATGAATGTTCGACAAGGACAGACAACATGCCAGATAGAGAGACAAAATGATAAATAAACAGATAGACAGACAGTTGAGCGGGCCGGTGTGCGGACGGACGGACGGCTGGATGGACAGAGATAGAATGAACGAATGAATTAACGAACAAACTTTATTTTCAAAGGGTTAAAAATTGGGTACGCAGGCCCGTCTGACAATCTAACGCTATGAGCCCAACGCCTGACAGTGCTTCAATCGACTGCACAACTTCCATACAGAGCACGCAAACGTTTCTGACTGTTAACAACATTGTTCCCCAAACAAACATTCTACTACAATTCGCTGTTTGTAACAAATGTTGTTCAAACACGTTGTTTTAATGGATAATAGTAATTATTCTAATTAACAAAATGTAATACAATTTCATAAAAAAAATAATAGGGATGTCTTAACGTTGAAGTGTCCAAAGTGTCATGTTTCTGTCTTTATTATTCCGCGAGAAAGAACATGTAATGCATTACTTTCTGATGGACCTTCATGCATTGCACATCACCCAATTGTATATGTAAACGTAAAGGATTCTATCCATATTTCTACATTCATTATCGTAGTGTCTAATACGAGCTCTGTGGCGAATGGGTAACG
The DNA here is from genome assembly GCA_014155875.1 of Cepaea nemoralis. NCBI lineage: Eukaryota > Metazoa > Mollusca > Gastropoda > Stylommatophora > Helicidae > Cepaea > Cepaea nemoralis. Next base: position 84,368 of record JACEFZ010023646.1, read on the forward strand.
AACGCAGTTTGTAATCCCGCATACCGCGTTGGAACCACAGCTACGTTTGATTTAGCAGCAACCTCCTTGCGTTGGCTTTTATAAAATGGTATGAGTGCCGGTTGTTCAGAAAGCATGGGCAAACTACTGAACATAAACTTGCAAAGAAAAACAATCCGAAATAAATGCTAGGGTTGACTGCTACTTCCTGTAAAGGATATGTAACTAACTAATACGAGTCTTCCTCCGAAGTACTAACGTTCTCTACGTAGTACTAACGGGGAGTCTCTGTGTCGAAGTGGTCAAGCCGTTTGACTCGTGCTCCGAAGGTTGTGGGTTCGATTCCGGGCCGCGCCCTTCGGTTTACGAGTTAAATGTTTCCGAGACTCCTGTGAGTCGTCGCTAAAAGCTACGGAGTTCGTGCTTTGTGCGACGCTTTCCGCGCTGCGGAAAGAGACCGAGCCACATGGGATAAAACCCGGTGCAATGAAGTCGACCCTGTCGACTTTTAAGCGACATTAGTACTAACGTTCTAAAAATACCTCATCCTAGAGTAAGAACAATGTTCACTCGTAGTAAGAGACATTGACCTGCATAATGGTGTCATGATTACGGACAATGCGGTATGACATTCTTGAATTGGCTTATGGCTTA
>JACEFZ010023646.1:87500-107500 GCA_014155875.1 Cepaea nemoralis
CACCACCTGACTGGTAGGCAAATGTAATATATACAGACCATAGAATAATTTGTAAATTATAATTAATTTTCAAATGTTGTAGGATGCTACAACTGAGAGATATGTGAAAATAATATAATGAAAGGGTGCCACTGAAGACTGCTGTATATTTCATGCATCAAAGGTAGGATGTTCGTTTACCATGACACAGCATGAGATCGGATTCACAGTACGTATTCCCATTGATAACAGACCCACGGACACATTTTCAACAGTTCACCATTCTAAATATTCAACAAATATAATGCCTGAGATATCATTTTATAATTTGACCATTATGTTCAAGTTCCACAAGATTGTAAACAAACGTTCCATCCATAGACTAACACCCTGCAGCTGTAGAATGACATTCACCGACCAGCTGCAGAGAACCGAAGACAATGGCTGACTACATAGTTCCAAAGCCGTTTTAACTTCATACAAATGTAGCAAAAATGTGTTAGGGTGGCCAACCGCAATATGAATTATCAAGGACATTCGTTTTCCCATTCTGCCCTTTATGCCTTCTGCCCTTTATGCCTTCTGCCCTTTATGCCCCATTGGGGTATAGGCTTTCAAGCAACCCAACCCAAGCCATCCTGTTTTACTATCTCCTGCAGCTCATTCCATGTACTCCCGATACATCTCTGTCTGCAATGCTCTTCCCAGTGTATTATTAGTATTAGGTCCCCCACTATTTAGTTCGTCAAGGGGGTTCCAGACATGATAGTGTCTAGTCTTAATTGAATGTTCTCCATGAGCTCTACATTTGTATATAACTCTGATTATACTTCTTTCATTATTTCCGAACTAATTATTTCAAGCTAACAGTATGTCTTCTCTTTTAAATTATTTTTTTTTAATGTTACAAATAAACCAACGCTACTATTTTAGGTTGTTTATTTTACCGCTTATCTCAAACTGACCTGAGTGGCAGAAAGCAATCCCCATCTCCCATTTACGTTCTTAATACACTGCCACAATGCGTCCTACAGTCCCAACAGACGCATATTCTTATACCCCTTCTGTTGTTCACGATTCCCTTTGGACCGAGAAACGCTATCGGCTGCATGACCGAAATAGCATCACATCTGGTTGCGCAAGTCGTCAGGATATTTCCATTCATGTAACAGTTTAACAAGATCTATATTTCTGTCCATATCCACTTAGATTGTTTTTAGCATCTCTCGAAATGGAAAGCATTTGCTGTACACACGTCAATAGCCATCAACTATAAAAAGGTCTCTTTTTGAGACTATTAACATTACTGATTGCAAATGTTTCTCCATTTAACTTACTCTACTGCATTCTCGGAGAGCCACCTAATGCAGTGGCAAGCACATTAGCTAGTTAACCCGGTGATAATGAGTTCCAATGTAGATCACAGCGGGTTTTTTTATAATTAATCTGGGTTCTCGTGTCGACCCTGCCTAAAATGGGAAGTAAAGACAACTGGTGGGATACTGACCATATCAGCCACCCAGAGCTGATTGGTCTATACAAAGTATGGTCTAGAACAATATGACCAATGTGCTTACGGTGTCTAAGAGGATCTGTTGACTGACTGGCAGCTGACCGTCTTAACAAGACCATAGTGTGTAAAATGGGGCTATACCTCTCCATAGCACAAAGTCCGAATTTAGACTGAATTTAGAGACCATGTGTTGCCCATGCAGCATGATCCCCCTCTCGACTTGCCTGGTTACTCCATAAGAAAGGTAAAACGAAAACATCCGGAATATGACAAGCTGCAGAAGCTGTCGGATCAGCAAAGGAATGCTTTAACTGTCCACCTCTCGGACCTTCCATCCTAAACCAATTGCCCACCTAGGCGTAAATCCTGATCTCTTCTGACATGATGTTTAGTCTTTAGTTTGCATTTTCTCGCACTAGGGTAGGGTTTGTACCCTTCCAATTGCGCTCCTCCGCCCGAAGACGTTAGTAGAATCTGAGGTGTCAGGTTTGGTGAGCGCAGCAAAACGTTCGGGGCTAACAGAGAGCAGGTACTACCGCCTACTGTTATATGGTAGCTCAGTCATATCTGACTAAGTCCTGACTAAAAATGAATCTTTTACTTGCTTACTAATACATTTGTCTAACTTGTGTAGCGTGTTCCATCTTCTAGTATCCAATCTCCATTACATATGCTTGTGCCTTTAAACTTTCTCATTTTATTATATTGTTACAACAGATGCGATAATTTTGCCGAATATAAACATGAAGTTTCAAATTCTCAATTCAAGGTGTTTCTGAAGTGTGATTAACTTCATATTGAGACATAATCTAACAGTTATATAACTGCTTCAAGACAGCACCGCGAACAGAACAGAACAAACGACAACTGCATTCTCTTCATTTCTCTTAAATGAAGAACATCTTCTGCAATACTTTCTTGTCATTTAAAGTTAGAAAATAAATGAATGCATGTGATGCAATTAGTTTAAACGTGTGGCTGTGAATTCTGTCAATAAGTAAATAAGCAAGAAAATCCTTTGAAGATACAGAATATGTTTTTGAAAATGGTGAGACACACAGTAAACCTGTGACAAACATAGAAAGGGGGTAGTCCACAATATAACAAAAGGATGGGTAGAGAAACGTTGTACCACTTGCAGGAATAGGTGTCGACTGTCAGGGCGCATTATGAGAAAAGAAACTTTGTACCAATTGCAATCACAAATATGAGAAGGAAGTAGTCGACAGTTTAACCACATTACAACTATTACAAACGTAGTAAAGAGCTAGTTGACAGCTGGACCATATAAGAAAAGAACCATTGCGCTAACTGAATTGCAGTCACAAAAATTGTAAGAAGTTAATCAAGCGTTTGGAAATATTATCTTATTCTTCGTCTAGTGAATTCCTTATGGCGTCGGTGATCGTGTCGTAGTGCTGCCACTAATTTCTGTCACCTATGATTCCCCTGTCATATTATAAGAAGAGAAATAGTACCAACTGCTTTCAGAAACATTGAAATGAGACATTTGACAGTTTGACCAGGTCACGAGAAAAGAAACATTGTACCAATTACTATCACAAACATAGGAAGTGTTAGTGGACAGTTTGAGAAGTGAAGCATTGTGCCAATTGTTAACATTAATGGAAACAAAGAATAGGGTGTGGTTGGTTGAGGGAGAGGGAGTGGAGATTCACGACAGTTGTTCATCACAGAATAAACACATATCATCACATGAGTTGAAATATTCCGTTAGAGAACAGGATATGTGAAGTAACATACTCTCCACAACATTTGATAATATGCTTGAAGATGATGAAGCCGATGAGGATGAGGATGAGGATGATGATCATCATCATCATCATCATCATTTTGATAACGATTAATAAATTTCCGAGCAGTTTGATTAAATAAAGTGTGGCATTTAATAACGATCGTTCTATTTTGTAACCAACCACGATTTCCCGGAAGAGGCAAATGAAAGTAGAACATCATACACTACTAAAAGATAGAGACAAAGGGGTTTCTGTCAAATCATACAAAGAGAGGCATTGGAGAACACGTGACCATTGGAATGATCAGCGATAAAACAGGGGGACATCATCCATGATGGTCTATTACAATGGCATGGAGGAATGTTATCAATAGAATTGATTCAGAACACCGAGGAGACATGGTGCTTGACGATTTAGCGGGAAGACACGTAGGGATATTATCCCTACTGCGCCTTTTGAATTTAACAAAATGAGACATGACGGGCACACACACTGAAGCCACAGATTTGAGGATAGTGTGTGTTCAGTCTTCGCAGAAAAGGATGAAGATCCAAGAGAAATCGTGTGCAAGTAATGTACTTTGGAAATACGTTGACAGCTGAAAATAAAATGTGAGACTGATCAGCCTAAATATCACAATAACAGAACCTACCCACAGAAGAATAGTGTATGAATCATGTATACAAGCATTTCTATGCGTGTCGGGCAGAGCTATGTGAGGTGCAAAACTATGTAGTGAAGTCATAATTATATGAGAAGATCACAACCATGTATAGAGTTCTATAACTATACAGAGACGTGCATTAATATGCTGTGAGGTGCATAACTAAGTAGAGAGGTGCCTAACTACGTAGAGAGGTGTATTATAACTACGTAGAGTCTGGAGTCTCTGTGGCGAAGTGGTCAAGCCGTTTGACTCGTGATGCGAAGGTTGTGGGTTCGATTCCGGGCCGCCTCCTTCGGTTTACGAGTTAAATGTTTCGGAGACTCCTGTGGGTCGTCGCTAAAAGCTACAGAGTTCGTGCTTTGTGCGACGCTTTCCGTGCTGCGGAAAGAAACCGAGCCATATGGGATAAAACCCGGTGCAATGAAGTCGACCCTGTCGACTTTTCAACGACTTTTTTTATAACTACGTAGAGAGGTGCATAACTACATAGAGAGGTGCATAACTACATAGAGAGGTGCATAACTACATAGAGAGGTGCATAACTATGTAGAGAGGTGCATAACTATGTAGAGAGGTGCATAACTATGTAGAGAAGTGCATAACTATGTAGCGAGGTGCATAACTAAGTAGAAGGGTGCATAACAATATAGTAAGGTGCATAACTAAGTAGAGGGGAGCATGACTATGTAGATAGGTGCATAACTGTGTAGTAAGGTGCATACTTTTGTTTGTCCATCAAGAATGATGATGACCATTCATTTCATCTAGTGGGGTTGAAAGTATGGAGACGTGAGTTCTAAGATGGCTGATAATGCCTATTTTGGCTCGAAATGTTCTTTGACAATGCGGGCAAAGAATGCGTGACGTGGTTTTTCTGTCCAGCCTTTTCTTCTCAGCTCTTGCAGTCCTGGTTGCTACACAAGTGACTGCACCCTTATGTAATGATGCACGCCACGAATTACGGTCTTTAGAGCAGCAGTCTCCCAAATGTCGAGATGATTTCCAAAAGCTTAAAGTGAGATTTTCAGAGTGTCTTTAAAGCGTTTCCTCTGGCCGCCTTGGGAGCGTTTACAACAACGCAGCTCGCCATAACAAAATTTTTTTAGGGAGCTTGTGATCTGGCATACGAGTTAAGTGACCAGCCCAGCAAATCTGATTTCTCATTAGTAGGGTGTGGATACTGGGCATGGACGCTCTTTCTAGAGTTTCAGTGTCTAGGATCTTGTCTTGCCATTTAATCTTCAATAGCTTCCTAAGGCAGACTGTGGAAGTGGTTTAATTTCCTAGCGTGCCGCTGATAAACAGTCCAGGTTTCACAAGCATATAGCAGTGTGGATAATACAACTGCTTTATAGACTTTCAGCTTTGTTTGCAGACTTGAAGGTAAGGTAAGGTGCATAACTAAGTAGAGAGAAACATGATCATTAAGTAGAGAGGAGCATAACTATGTAAAGAGGTGTATAACTATGTAGAGAGGTATATAACTATGTAGAGAGGTATATAACTATGTTGGGATGTGCATAACTATGTAGAAAGGTGCATAAATAAATAGAGAGGCGCATACGTATGTAGCGAAGTGCATAACTAGATAGAGACTTGCATAACTATGTAGCGAGGTGCGTAACTATGTAGTGAGATGCATAATTAAGTAGAGAGAAGCACGACTGTGTACAGAGTTATATAAATATATTCTCACTTCTGTTAACGCCAAACAATACTGTGTGTGTGTTTTTATGAGCTGTCTTAGTGACCTCAGAGCGTTCCCAAATGTGCATAACTATGTAAAGAGGTGTATAGCTATAAAGAGAAGAGCATAACTATAGAGGGTGTTCTAACCACATAATGTTATTTTCGTGTCCTTTACTGTGTGTTGCAATCACCTCCAGCATGTATTTGTTGTTTGTGATTTACTGGTGACGTTTCTTTCAGTAGCCTGCCATTACTATCTAAATCGCCAACGTCTCATACCATGGAAATCAACGCAAAGTGATATGTATCCAAATCGCCTGAAACTGATTACGAACCCTCGGATAAAACTACGCACTATCCGGTAAGCTGCATATGCCTGTTGTCTAACTCGTACATAGAGAGGTGCATAAATTTGTAGCGATGTGCATAGCAATCTAGAACCGTGCATAACTATATAGAGAGGTGCATTAATACATAAATTTGTAGCGATGTGCATAGCAATCTGGAAGCATTGCATGACTATATAGAGGGGTATATGAAAATGTAGAGATGTGCATAGCAATCTAGATACGTGCTTACCTACGAGGGAGCTGCAAATAAACATTTTAATGTTTTTTTTAAATTTTATTTTGGGTGAATATATTCTGAAAAAGTAAAGAACAAATGTATCATTTTTTGATGAAGTAACTACTGCGCTTAATGCATGTCCTCCAGTGCCGCTAGAGTGCTTGGATTTCTGTAGAAAATTGACTCTGGGGTAACTACTCGTCGTGCCTGACACGGTCGTGAACAGTCACAGAAGTCACGCCGTTTTGAAATTTCTTACTCAACTCATACACTTGCTGGACTGACAGGCAATGCATCATCATACTGGACCTACATTCGGCGATGAATTTCTATAGGTTTCACCACTTCACTAATTTAAATAAAAAACGGTGCTGCTCTTTGGTGCATGTCAAAAGTCTTGAAATTGTCCTTAATGACGTCATCGTATTTGCCTGCACCGTGATGCCACGTGATTAACACTTTTGACATTCTTAACAACAATATTCACAAGTTACAAGACAATGGCATGGCTATTGTAATTGCTATCACACTTGTACGGTTTTCATGTGAAGCCTCGTCGTAAATAGAGAGGTGCATAAATATGTAGAGATGTGCATAGCAATCTAGAAATGTGCATAACTATATAGAGAAGTATGTGGGAGGTACGTAACTATATAAATATGTCCATAATGACATGGCGAGGTGAATAACTATGTGGATACATGCATAACTATGTGAAGTTGTGCACTGCCCTCCAAAGATGTGCGAAGGGGAAACATCTACATGTCCGGAAATTTTCCAAATATAAAAATAGTCTAAGATGAACAGACACCACAAAACTCAACATGCTTCCTTAAAAATCTAATAGAGAAAGTAATAACTTTTTCAAGTTGGCTCTCATGTGAGCTGAAAATACTTTCTCTTCACAGAACGTAATTTGTCGCTGCGATTTGCATCCATTAAATGTCTTGCGGCCAGACGTTGTCTCGGAGAGCTGCGTATTAGACTTTTATTAAGCACCATGGAGAGAAACAAAAACAATCACATTTACCAACCCTAAAGGTAAGTGATGAAAGAAATGTAATCGAAAACACTGACGCTGGATATAGAAAATAAACTATTAAACCAGAGAACGGGATATAGGAAATAAACTATAACAACAGTGAACGGGATATAGAAAATAAACTATCACAACAGAGAACGGGATATAGTAAATAAACTATGACAACAGAGAAATCGTTGGGAACAGAGAATTTTGCAAACGTTTCAGAAATTCGCAGCAATGTATTCCATAGTGAATTTAAGCAAAGAAGGGGTAAACAATTGGTTGGACGATTGCCTGACATATTTCGCTGCATCTCGTCAGGTGCATACTGTGCAGAGTTATATGTCATAGAAAGTGTAAAGGGAAATTATATTTTGCCTGAAATAATTAACAGACATAGTCTCTGATTCTCACTCTTCTGGTCTCCAACATGGAGGATAGGCACTTGAACAGTTAAAGCCTCTGAAGTGTTTATGCTTGTGGATACCGTTTCAATTCGCATTTCCTCCTTTTGGACTAGAACTGAATGGTTCCATCGCCCTGCTACTGAGCTGGGATCGTTGTGCGACACTGTGAGCTGTGAAGTTCGTGTGAAATGCTTTTACATCTGTCAGCGATTGTTTGTAGCGTGAACTGCATGTTCAGAATAATGGCAGCCGGCCTGTCTCAGAACTGACTAAATTGCCTTATGCAGTAATGTGTGGCTGCTGATTTTCTAGTGACTGCCGCTTAAATCGACTATGAACATTTATTTTCGTGGAGGACTTTTGTGTTGGCATACTGGCGGCGGCATTATGCACAGTGTATCTGTACGGGCTGTTGGTTTGTCGAGGCTCCTGTATGTTCCACTTTTCACATGAGGCAGTGAGGAGCATTGCGTGTGAAATTTACTGGCACAGGAACGGAGCTTAATGGGGACGAACCGTTGCCGTGAAGTTGGAACCGCGACTAACGACTAATGACGAGTCTCTGATGCTGCTACTGTTCGCATGTAGAGCGTTTGCTGTGTACAGCATGTCTGAAGGAAACAAATGCTTCTTATGCGAACATTATCAGTGACTATGTTTGATAAGCAACTAACTCTATATGTGATTCATGTTTTCAGTAAGTAGCTCTAACAATATACACCTGACGATTGCAGTGAAATATTCGAGGTAACATATTGTCCAACCAATCGTTTACGTTTACTTTGTTTACATGTTGCAAGCATCTGATCTTCACCTGGGGACTAAGTTACAAGTACCTCAGACGTCGGAGTGGGCTCGCCTGAAGGATACCGATACTGGTAATGGCAAACACTAATCCACACACAAATATCAGTCCAGTTCACTAAAAGCTGTAGCACGTGCATGGACTTTGCTTGCGTTCAAAGCGAGCGAATGCAAAAAAAGTCAGTATTATAACTCTAATACGCGCATCTTTCGTTATAGAGGTTTTATATGACCTCAGAAAGTCAGTATTATAACTCTAATACGCGCATCTTTCGTTATAGAGGTTTTATATGACCTCAGAAAGTCAGTATTATAACTCTAATACGCGCATCTTTCGTTATAGAGGTTTTATATGACCTCAGAAAGTCAGTATTATAACTCTAATACGCGCATCTTTCGTTATAGAGGTTTTATATGACCTCAGAAAGTCAGTATTATAACTCTAATACGCGCATCTTTCGTTATAGAGGTTTTATATGACCTCAGAAAGTCAGTATTATAACTCTAATACGCGCATCTTTCGTTATAGAGGTTTTATATGACCTCAGAAAGTCAGTATTATAACTCTAATACGCGCATCTTTCGTTATAGAGGTTTTATATGACCTCAGAAAGTCAGTATTATAACTCTAATACGCGCATCTTTCGTTATAGAGGTTTTATATGACCTCAGAAAGTCAGTATTATAACTCTAATACGCGCATCTTTCGTTATAGAGGTTTTTATATGACCTCAGAAAGTCAGTATTATAACTCTAATACGCGCATCTTTCGTTATAGAGGTTTTATATGACCTCAGAAAGTCAGTATTATAACTCTAATACGCGCATCTTTCGTTATAGAGGTTTTATATGACCTCAGAAAGTCAGTATTATAACTCTAATACGCGCATCTTTCGTTATAGAGGTTTTATATGACCTCAGAAAGTCAGTATTATAACTCTAATACGCGCATCTTTCGTTATAGAGGTTTTATATGACCTCAGAAAGTCAGTATTATAACTCTAATACGCGCATCTTTCGTTATAGAGGTTTATATGACCTCAGAAAGTCAGTATTATAACTCTAATACGCGCATCTTCGTTATAGAGGTTTTATATGACCTCAGAAAGTCAGTATTATAACTCTAATACGCGCATCTTTCGTTATAGAGGTTTTATATGACCTCAGAAAGTCAGTATTATAACTCTAATACGCGCATCTTTCGTTATAGAGGTTTTATATGACCTCAGAAAGTCAGTATTATAACTCTAATACGCGCATCTTTCGTTATAGAGGTTTTATATGACCTCAGAAAGTCAGTATTATAACTCTAATACGCGCATCTTTCGTTATAGAGGTTTTATATGACCTCAGAAAGTCAGTATTATAACTCTAATACGCGCATCTTTCGTTATAGAGGTTTTATATGACCTCAGAAAGTCAGTATTATAACTCTAATACGCGCATCTTTCGTTATAGAGGTTTTATATGACCTCAGAAAGTCAGTATTATAACTCTAATACGCGCATCTTTCGTTATAGAGGTTTTATATGACCTCAGAAAGTCAGTATTATAACTCTAATACGCGCATCTTTCGTTATAGAGGTTTTATATGACCTCAGAAAGTCAGTATTATAACTCTAATACGCGCATCTTTCGTTATAGAGGTTTTATATGACCTCAGAAAGTCAGTATTATAACTCTAATACGCGCATCTTTCGTTATAGAGGTTTTATATGACCTCAGAAAGTCAGTATTATAACTCTAATACGCGCATCTTTCGTTATAGAGGTTTTATATGACCTCAGAAGTCAGTATTATAACTCTAATACGCGCATCTTTCGTTATAGAGGTTTTTATATGACCTCAGAAAGTCAGTATTATAACTCTAATACGCGCATCTTTCGTTATAGAGGTTTTATATGACCTCAGAAAGTCAGTATTATAACTCTAATACGCGCATCTTTCGTTATAGAGGTTTTATATGACCTCAGAAAGTCAGTATTATAACTCTAATACGCGCATCTTTCGTTATAGAGGTTTTATATGACCTCAGAAAGTCAGTATTATAACTCTAATACGCGCATCTTTCGTTATAGAGGTTTTATATGACCTCAGGAAGTCAGTATTATAACTCTAATACGCGCATCTTTCGTTATAGAGGTTTTATATGACCTCAGAAAGTCAGTATTATAACTCTAATACGCGCATCTTTCGTTATAGAGGTTTTATATGACCTCAGAAAGTCAGTATTATAACTCTAATACGCGCATCTTTCGTTATAGAGGTTTTATATGACCTCAGAAAGTCAGTATTATAACTCTAATACGCGCATCTTTCGTTATAGAGGTTTTATATGACCTCAGAAAGTCAGTATTATAACTCTAATACGCGCATCTTTCGTTATAGAGGTTTTATATGACCTCAGAAAGTCAGTATTATAACTCTAATACGCGCATCTTTCGTTATAGAGGTTTTATATGACCTCAGAAAGTCAGTATTATAACTCTAATACGCGCATCTTTCGTTATAGAGGTTTTATATGACCTCAGAAAGTCAGTATTATAACTCTAATACGCGCATCTTTCGTTATAGAGGTTTTATATGACCTCAGAAAGTCAGTATTATAACTCTAATACGCGCATCTTTCGTTATAGAGGTTTTATATGACCTCAGAAAGTCAGTATTATAACTCTAATACGCGCATCTTTCGTTATAGAGGTTTTATATGACCTCAGAAAGTCAGTATTATAACTCTAATACGCGCATCTTTCGTTATAGAGGTTTTATATGACCTCAGAAAGTCAGTATTATAACTCTAATACGCGCATCTTTCGTTATAGAGGTTTTATATGACCTCAGAAAGTCAGTATTATAACTCTAATACGCGCATCTTTCGTTATAGAGGTTTTATATGACCTCAGAAAGTCAGTATTATAACTCTAATACGCGCATCTTTCGTTATAGAGGTTTTATATGACCTCAGAAAGTCAGTATTATAACTCTAATACGCGCATCTTTCGTTATAGAGGTTTTATATGACCTCAGAAAGTCAGTATTATAACTCTAATACGCGCATCTTTCGTTATAGAGGTTTTATAGGACCTCACAAAGTCAGTATTATAACTCTATTACGCACATCTTTCATTATAGAGGTTTCATAGGACCTCAAGAAACCTATGTCCTGATCGTCTTCGTCTTCGTGGGACTTATAGCAGACATCGGTGATCATGAAGCCCTAATACTCTCTGTCATATGATATGTTGATGAAATTAGTCTTGCTGAATCGGGCCCTTAGTGTAATCGTGGGAGTTTATGCTGATAACGTCATGAGGTGGTGGCGGAGGTGTTTGTGATTGTGGTGGTAGTGGTAGTAGTATTAGTAGTAGTAGTAATGGTATTATAAGTAGTAGCAGCAGTCACATTCAAGCAACCTTGACAACACAAACACTTCTTCTGAAATATCAACAGTTACAAACATCTAGCATAGTGGCTCTCAACCTTTTTTTCTTTTTGGCCCATGCACCCCTTCACCATATGTTCAGAATGTCATTCCCCCTCCCCTCCCTTTCGTATTTCCTCCCTATAAATCATCCCCGCCGGTCTCTCTGGCTGTGGGGTTACAACACTTTCTCCGTAATCCCGTTTGTCACGCAGAGTCTTGTCGCGGGAGCGAGCTGGGAGCAGTTCGTCCCCCGCTGGTGACTTGCGGGACACTGAGCCGGCCGCTCAGAAAGCAATGGCAAACTACTGAGCGTAATCTTGTCAAGAAATCAACATACAGCTGAAAGATGCTGGTGTTGACAGCGAGGTCCTGTAAAGGATATGCTTTAGAAAAAAAAATAATCATCCCCCGTTTGTTCACACGGTATACGTAAAAATGGAAGCTACATTTAATAACACATACTAGAACAAGTCTAGAAGTCTACATAAATCGTGATTTGCGAAGTCTATTTACGTTATAAAACGAATTTCACAAGAGTGAGAAGTACAGAATCGTAAAGTATGGAGGGAACACCAATATGAAGTAATCGGTTCTAGTGTTAACGCGATCTTGAAGTAATCTTAATTCCCCCCCCCCCCCCCTGGAAACCCTAAAATTTCCCCGCGGGGGAGGGGGAAATTCCCCATTGGTTGAGAACCACTGATCTAGCAGAAGTCACGGTGTTTATATAAGCATTCACACGGACTTACCAACACAGTTACTTTTCTATCAACACCCAGATAGGTTTGACGACACCAACAATAATACATTCCTATCACCAGCCAGACTGCCCTACACTGTCTTCCTATCGTGACCTCACATCCCAGACACACTTGTCTCTAAACTTGATTCAGACATTGATAACGTCTGCAGATACTTTAGCGGTAACATTACTGGTCCTGGTAGCCTTCAGCGATCTATTAAAGTAAAGGACCATTCCCCGAGCCCTGAAGCGTACTGGCTCCACCTATCGGCACTCAATGGGCGATGACGTCAATATCATCCCGACTGTCTTCACTCCCCATGAAATTTCCCGGTCCCATTTTTAAGTTCGGGTCGAACCTGGAAGCTCAGGTCAATTAAAAACAATCTCCCCCTATAGGGGATTCAAACGTATGACCACTGGGCCGATACACGCGTGTAATAGCTAGTTAGTTAGTCGCGGTTCCAACTACACAGCAGTGGGTCACCCCATTATGCTCCGTTCCTGTGCCAGTGAATATCACACAAAACGCTCCTCTCTGCCCCATGTGAAAAGTGGAACAGACAGGAGTCTTGACAAACCAACAGCCCGCACAGGTATACTATACATAATGCCACTGCCAGAATGCCAACACACAACTCCGCCACGAAAAATACAGTTCATCGTCGATGGAAGCGGCAGTCACTAGAAAACCAGCAGCCACACATTACTGCATATGGCAACCCAGTTAGTTCAGCGACCGTCCGGCCGCCATTTTTCTGAACATGCAGTTCACGCTACAAACAACCGCGGACTGATTTAAAATCACTCAACGCGAAATTCAGAACTCTCAGTGTTGCTCCACGCACTCAACTAAGTAACAGGGAGAATAAACCATTATTAGTGTTATTAAAACTGTTAGTACTGTTATTGTAACTATACTACTTATATTATTGCTATTATTAGTACTAGCCAGTACCCTAACGCAGCTCTGGATGCAAGAAGAAACGGTACTCATAAAACAAAGAATCACCATTTCCACAGACCACTTTTAGTAGAATGCGCAACATCATCAAAACCAGAAATGTTTCGACAGCCATAAAGCCCGCTTGTCGTAAAATTGTGTGTGACCTATTCTATGTCGATCCGACAGCGATAGGGAAACTGGGAGAGCAAAGTTTGTTTTTTAGAGGAATCTTGAGAATATTTCGGTCAGAGAAGATGTGATGTATTGACAGCTGTAGGCGAGACTCGTTAACTCCTCAAACCCATAAGGAAAAGAGAAATGCAGAATACGGAGTATGTCATCAGATGTGGTGGAATAGATAGAGAGAGATGAGGGAGAGAGATTGAGAGTCAGAGAAGGTAAAAGAGAGAGAGGGGAGGAGAGGGAGAAAAAGAGAAAGGAAGAGAGAAAGAGGGAGATGGATAGAGAGAGAGAGAGAAAGAGGGAGATGGAGACAGACAGACAGACAGACAGACAGACAGACAGACAGACAGACAGACAGACAGACAGACAGACAGACAGACAGACAGACTATTTATCTGTGTCGATACGAATTCTAGACAATGAGTTATACAGTGATGGCGAAACTGGGAAAAGTGGAGATGCGGGTGTTTAGATGCATCGTGTGAATATTTTAGTTAGAGAAGATGTGATGTAATGACAGTTCCAGAGACGAGACTGGATAATTCAACAGGCAAACCAGAAATGCCGTATATAGGGTATATCATCAGTAGTGGTGGGAAAGAGGGAGAGATAACGAACGAACGAACGAAAAAAACTTTAATTTCAAAGGGTTAAAAATTGGGCACGCATTTTCTCCTTCTTCTGTCTGTCTTCTCTTATATTATTTCATTCAACAACACTTATGAATCTAATCTTATCAACAAAAGAACAATATGCATTAAAACGCATGGAAAACAATCAATAATACATGACTCACTGAGGCAGTTTTAAACATAGCCATTATAAATACCTAAGGTAGGTGTAACGTACCATAAATATGGGTATGTTTATTAGCTAGTTGTCGTTTGAGATAATTTTCCGTTATTTTATTTATTTATTTATTTATTTATATTTTTTCAGGGGGGGGGGGGGGCATATAGTCTCTCTAGCATGTAGAGAGAGAGAGAGAGAGAGAGAGAGAGAGAGAGAGAGAGAGAGGAGAGAGAGAAGGGAAAGAGATAGAGAGACAAAGAAAGAGGGGAGAGAGAAAAAGAGAGGGGGAGAGATAGAGAGATAGAGAGAGAAAGAGAGAGGGAGGGAGAGAAAGAGAAAGGGAAAGAGAGAGAGGGAGAGAGAGAGGTGGAGAGTGTGGAGAGAGGGGTAAAAAGGGGGAGAGAGTGAGAGAGAGAGAGAGAGTTAATATAGTACTGCAAATAATGACAACAATAGTTGAAAGCATGAATAACCGAAATACAGAAATTAACAACATACATTGCAATCATTCTGACCACCAAAATTTACAGAAACAAACGAGTCTCTGACACTACGCCACGGCGTCCCTGGGATGTTTTTCTCTAAGACTGAAGGTTATGCTCCTCAGAAGTAAACACCAACACATCAGGACAACTGGGCTAATGTGGCAGAGATATCAAGATCCTCAAATAAGGCATTACCGAATTTCCTTATGCCTTATCTCAATAATGTTTGCTTCTCCGCACAAACTCAACAAACATCCACAAATTAGTGGGTTGGCGGGGTAAATAGACCAGGTCTGTGTTTATTATAGCGTAGATAAGCAAAGGTGGTGTTTATGGCTTTAGTGTAGTGAGGGCAGTTTAGTAATTCCGACATCTTGGGTTCGAAGTCAGCCGCAGACGATTTGAAAGTATATCGATTTGAGTTGATTTTCACAATGATATGAGCGTCGGCCATTCAGAAAGCAATTGAAAACTACTGAGCGTAAAAATGCCTAGAAAAATCACGAACAGCCAAATAATGATGGGATTGATTGCAACGTTCTTGTAAACTAACTAACGAGATCGGCATAACTTTGGCGAAGTTTAGTTTGTAGATGATAAAACTCACTGCGCACAAACACCACTTTAGCTGTTTCAGGATCTTCTGAGATATCACATCAGCATCTCAGCACAGTGCACAAAATCTGTAGGGCCAATTAGAATCCGCGTGTAATTATACCAGAATCACACATGTACATGTGTGTATACCAGAATCACACATACACGTGTGTATACCAGAATCACACTTGTGCAAGTGTGTATCCCAGAATCACACATAAACATGTATGAATACCAGAATCACACATGCGCGCGCATGTATAATAGAACCACACATGAGTTGATTCATAACCGACACCACCGCACTAGGGACATCCTCATGCGCGCGTGTATAATAGAACCACACATGAGTTGATTCATAACCGACACCACCGCACTAGGGACATCCTCATGCGCGCGTGTATAATAGAACCACACATGAGTTGATTCATAACCGACACCACCGCACTAGGGACATCCTCATGCGCGCGTGTATAATAGAACCACACATGAGTTGATTCATAACCGACACCACCGCACTAGGGACATCCTCATGCGCGCGTGTATAATAGAACCACACATGAGTTGATTCATAACCGACACCACCGCACTAGGGACATCCACATGCGCGCGTGTATAATAGAACCACACATGAGTTGATTCATAACCGACACCACCGCACTAGGGACATCCTCATGCGCGCGTGTATAATAGAACCACACATGAGTTGATTCATAACCGACACCACCGCACTAGGGACATCCTCATGCGCGCGTGTATAATAGAACCACACATGAGTTGATTCATAACCGACACCACCACACTAGGGACATCCTCATGCGCGCGTGTATAATAGAACCACACATGAGTTGATTCATAACCGACACCACCGCACTAGGGACATCCTCATGCGCGCGTGTATAATAGAACCACACATGAGTTGATTCATAACCGACACCACCGCACTAGGGACATCCACATGCGCGCGTGTATAATAGAACCACACATGAGTTGATTCATAACCGACACCACCACACTAGGGACATCCTCATGCGCGCGCGTGTATAATAGAACCACACATGAGTTGATTCATAACCGACACCACCACACTAGGGACATCCTCATGCGCGCGCGTGTATAATAGAACCACACATGAGTTGAGTCATAACCGACACCACCGCACTAGGGACATCCACATGCGCGCGTGTATAATAGAACCACACATGAGTTGATTCATAACCGACACCACCGCACTAGGGACATCCACATGCGCGCGTGTATAATAGAACCACACATGAGTTGATTCATAACCGACACCACCACACTAGGGACATCCTCATGCGCGCGTGTATAATAGAACCACACATGAGTTGAGTCATAACCGACACCACCACACTAGGGACATCCTCATGCGCGCGTGTATAATAGAACCACACATGAGTTGAGTCATAACCGACACCACCACACTAGGGACATCCTCATGCGCGCGTGTATAATAGAACCACACATGAGTTGAGTCATAACCGACACCACCACACTAGGGACATCCTCATGCGCGCGTGTATAATAGAACCACACATGAGTTGATTCATAACCGACACCACCACACTAGGGACATCCTCATGCGCGCGTGTATAATAGAACCACACATGAGTTGAGTCATAACCGACACCACCGCACTAGGGACATCCTCATGCGTGCTCCGTCACCATCTTCAACAAACAGTGAAGAGTTCAGATACTAATGATACCAGCAGCAGTCTGATTATGTGTCTGTCTGAGCTTTTCTCAGAGTATTGGTCGTCGGCCAGATCCTCTGGTCACTCCCTGAAGGGTCATTATGTCCAGGCTATGCTGATTTGTATGTTTATCCACGATATATAGGGATGATCCCAAGGGGCCCTGACCACATATGCCTTATCGTGTACCAATAAACCACCCAGCCGTGCAGATCCAGCCAATCTGTTCGTCTGCTCGTTTCTCATCACACCAGCATGTCCTGGCGAAAATATCCAACAGATTCTCAGTTGTTGTTTTTTTTTTTTAACCATATCAATCTCTTCGAGATATGTCTGTCTTCACCTATCTGAACATGCTCAGTGAGTCCGTTACAATCACGAGCATATGTTTGCTGTTTGTCCCCCAGCCAGCGGAATACCGCGGGGACTGTCTCAACCTCCATTCTTAGATACGTCGCGGTATCATATGCCAGGTTCTCCTGTACTAAACGCCATCCGTTAGCTTCGCTTTAACCCCTCATGCATTTCTTTTTTCCTCTTAGCACAGAGCTATCCTGTAAATGATTACATCACATAGGCGCGAAATACTAGAGTGTATACTAGAATCACACATACTCATGCCTACGTATTAGAAACACACATACATATATTTTATACCACAATCACATATATACAAATGTGTATATAAAAATCTGTCAAACAAAAAACTGTCATCTATTGTCTGTAGTACCTTGCGGTGTATGACATTGGAGTCTTGAGCCCGAGGAATTAAGCCGCCTGGCTTGTGCAGTCGCCGCGAACTATGCAGTTCACTGTTTTCTTTTTGCCGCCGATAGAAAAACAGAAACTCACATATCAATACTAGAATCACACATACACAAACCTGGATAATAGAAACATGTATATAGACATGTGTATATGAGAGGTTAGCAGCTTTCTCCGTTAACCTCGAATACTCTCGTGGTTGACGCGAGCGCGACGAGAATTAGAAGTGGTTCGAATCGTACCAGTGACTTATGAGAGTATGTAGCCGGTCGCTCAGAAAGTCGTGGCGTGCTGATGAGCGTAATCTAGCCTAGGAATCAACATATAGCTGAAAGATGCTGGTTAGTTAGTTAGTTAGTCGCAGTTCCAACTTCACAGCAACGGGTCGTCCCGATTATGCTCCGTTCCTGTGCCAGTGAATATCACACAAAACGCTCCCCACTGCCCAATGTGAAAGTGGAAAAGACAGGAGTCTCGACAAACAACAGCCCGCACAGATACACTGTGCATAATGCCGCCGCCAGAATGTCAACACACCAGTCCCCCACGAAACACCCAATTCATCTCTGATGGAATCGGCAGTCATTTTCCTATCTGGATGTTTCCTAGATGTTCACCTACACAGTACATGAACATACAGTTCATCACCGACGGCAGTGGCAGTCAACCAGAAGCCCAGCAGCCACGCATTTCTGCATAAGGCAAAAACTGGTCAACTCTGGGACATAGCCACCTGCCATCGCTCCGAACATGCAGTCACGTTCCAAAGATAAAAACTTGGGCAGATTCAAAAGCACTTCACACGAAACTCACAGCTCACAGTGTCGCGCCACGCACTTACTCAGTAGCAGGGCGACGGAACCATCAAGCCTCCTTAGTTGCCTCTTACAACATGCGTGGTAGGCTACAGTGTTGCTATTCTTTGCCTCCCTTATGGGCTCCGGCAACACACGGGAGTGGTGTTGACCGCAATATCCTGAAACAGGATGGAAAAGCGGGGGGGGGGGGGGGGGGGATATATATATATATATATATATATATATATATATATATATATATATATATCCCCCCCCCCCCCCCGCTTTTCCCGTATGAATACCAGAATCACACATGATATATATATCAGAGCATTATTTTTGGTTAATTGTTTCATTTTGTGAAATGTTAGCGAAGTCACTTGTCCTACGTAATTTTCTGTTTCAAACAGCAAATTGATTTCTAGTGTGCACAAGCGATCTCATGGGTTCCTCCAAGTGTTTTGTCCTTTATCTTAGAAGTCCTGGTATCAGACGTATTACACATAGAGGAGAAAGACACTCTATGGCTCCTTATTTTGCAGAAACAACACACAGCGCCTTCGTTACAGGCCGTCTCCTGATAATTTCGGACGATGTGGCCTCCATGTCACTTCGCTGCTGGCCATGAATGTATCACAGTATGTAGCTTGTGAATGAATTAAAAATCAATCAATCAATCATGTGCCATGCCGGAAAGCGTGGGCGGTCATGACTCGCCATTTCACTCGATCACCAGTGTCGTGGATCAGCTCAGTGTTCCTGTCTCGTCCATGCCATGTGGCCAAGCCATCCAGGTATTTTCCTCTCGGTCTTCCTCTTGGTCTGTTCCCTTCGATCTTGCCAGTTGTCACTAAGTTCTCCAATCCATTTCCTCTCATAACATGTCCAAAAAATGTTGACTGTCTACGTCTAATTTCTCTAATCAGTTTACGATGTTCATTTGTCTCCTGTAGTACTTGGTCATTGGTTTTTCTGTCTGTCCAAGGTATTCTTTGCATTTTCCTCAGAAACCACATTTCTGCAGCCATCAGATGCTTTTCAGCTTGAATTTAAAATGGCCAGCATTTTTGTATAAAGGACATCCACAACCAAGTATAGTATTGTCGCAAGTGAGCCAACGTGTGCAATATTATACAACCACTTCT
>JACEFZ010023646.1:110000-152500 GCA_014155875.1 Cepaea nemoralis
TTAGGTAGTACTTGTAATTTAGGTCCCCACGTCAAGGACGAGAAGTCAACATTTCAATTCACCTGACTGGTTAAGGGTTAAACCAGCTACCTTGGCATCAGCGCACAGAAAGTTTAAGAACGAGCGCTCTTACCCATTCGGTTATACTGACCTCTACCAGTAATAATGATAATATATGTGACTATTTACTATATAATACTTACATGTCTGCGCATACCGGATAAAATGAGATCGCGTCATTTGGCAGGTTTCAATTACAGACAGTGTTTCATAAATGTAACAACTGACACCTGAGATATGAGTACGTTTTCACGTCACCCTTTAGACATTCCAAATGATAGCTCTGACTTTAGGAATGTTATTCATTCGTCATTTTGCAAAGTTAAATAATCATAATTAAATATCAAATGTTATATTGTAATACTAGAAGCTAGATTAAATTTAAACAAACAAATGTCGTGTGTGTGTATCTGTAAGATAACAGCCAGCAATAATGGTGTGTAGGTTTGCAGCAATGTTGTTGTTTGTCCATCAAGAATGATGATGACCATTCATTTCATCCAGTGGGGTTGAAAGTATGGAGCCATGAGTTTTAAGATGGCTGATAAGGCCTATTTGGGCTCGAAATGTTCTCTGACAGCAATGGTGCTTGCAGCAATGGTGTCTACTCTGTGGTACTGAAGTGCATAGACTGCTGTCGTGAACAGTCTGCGTTCGAACATAGTTAGTTCGCTCAGTGATCTATGTCGTCAAACGCCAGGTAATGGGTTTGGTAGTTATATCCAAAGAGTCTAAATTACCAGCACTATACGATTAAAAGAGGTTTATAAATTAATGAAACGATTATGGTTGATTATAATAATGATTTTATAAACGATTATGAATGAATGAATCAGTCAATTAATTAATCAATCAATCAAAATGAATCCATGAATGAACAGCAGTACACTGGTAACTTTACAGCAAGATCATTAATTTAGTAGTATGTTGTGGACCAGGCTCCCTGGCCTAGATGTTAACGTCTTTCTCCGTAATCCCGTATATTCTCGTGAGGAACGTAACCTGCGAGAGAATAGGTAGCGGTTCTCGCCGCGTTGGTAACTTACGGGGTATATGAGCCGGTCGCTCAGAAAGCAATGGCAAAGTACTGAGCGTAATCCTGCCTAGTACATAATCAGCAGCTGAAAGATGCTGGTGTTGACTGCAACGTCATGTAAAGGGATATGCAACATCAAAAAATAATGTTGTGGACAGAGGGAGCTTCGTTAGTTGCAGGCTCGCATGCCAGCCACTGACCTTATCGCTAATATTTAACAGATGAGAAGAGCCCGTTTCCTCACCAAGCGATGTATTTGGTATATACTGCTAGCATCATATTGTAGAGGCCAACCGGCACTCGATGGGTGATGTGGTCAATATAATTTCTCACAACATTTCCGGGTACCTATTTCAGGCTATGTTGTCTAGGGAGCCCAAGTCTACCGTACACAATTCCGATCTTGATAGGGATTTGAACACCTGACCAACGGACGGGTAGGCAAGCTTTCTGGCCACTGTGGTACTACGGCTCCCCAGAGACATGCTGGTTTTCATGTTACTGGATGTTACAGTCAACCACAGCATTTTTGGCTGCTTCTGACTGACAAATTTACTTTCAGTAGTTTGACATTGCTTTCTGAAAGACAGGCACTCATACCATTGAACGAGAACCATCGCAAGGCAGTCCGTTTTCCAATCGCCGGTTACTGTGTCTCGAACTGGGAATGCGGGATTACGAATTGCGTTCGTAAGCCCCTCCGCACAGAACCGGCGTGTGGCCACACATACATATGACTACAATAAAATCGCCCACCGAAGGCGATTTGAACTCAGGACCACCGAGTCGACAGATTGATACATTGACCGGTTCGCTGTACTGGCTCATACTAAACCGACACTGTGAAAAGTTAATTCACAGAAACACGTGGTAGACTCCACTGAATAAATAAAATACTGGCTCACACGTGGTAGACTCCACTGAATAAATAAAATACTGGCTCACACGTGGTGGACTCCACTGAATAAATAAAATACTGGCTCACACGTGGTGGACTCCACTGAATAAATAAAATACTGGCTCACACGTGGTGGACTCCACTGAATAAATAAAATACTGGCTCACACGTGGTGGACTCCACTGAATAAATAAAATACTGGCTCACACGTGGTGGACTCCACTGAATAAATAAAATACTGGCTCACACGTGGTGGACTCCACTGAATAAATAAAATACTGGCTCACACGTGGTAGACTCCACTGAATAAATAAAATACTGGCTCACACGTGGTAGACTCCACTGAATAAATAAGAGAAGCCATCAGCATTTAGATCAGCGATTAAAGTCGAGACAGAGTACAGATAACAAGTGTCAGTGACTGCAGACTTATAACAAGTGTCAGTGACTGCAGACTTATAACAAGTGTCAGTGACTGCAGACTTATAACAAGTGTCAGTGACTGCAGACTTATAACAAGTGTCAGTGACTGCAGACTTATAACAAGTGTCAGTGACTGCAGACTTATAACAAGTGTCAGTGACTGCAGACTTATAACAAGTGTCAGTGACTGCAGACTTATAACAAGTGTCAGTGACTGCAGACTTATAACAAGTGTCAGTGACTGCAGACTTATAACAAGTGTCAGTGACTGCAGACTTATAACAAGTGTCAGTGACTGCAGACTTATAACAAGTGTCAGTGACTGCAGACTTATAACAAGTGTCAGTGACTGCAGACTTATAACAAGTGTCAGTGACTGCAGACTTATGCGTTGTAATTTTTTTTTATTTAGGGGGGGGGGGGGGAGCTCTCGCTAGCTTTGAACTCAAGCGTAGACTACATACGTACTATTACTTCTTGTGCATTGGACTTATGTTTGCTTGTGGATTAGCCTACCTTCCTTTCCCTATTAAGAGTGTTTATCACTATCAGGAGAACCCACTCCGACTTCAGACGTATTTGTAATTTACGTCCCCAAGTCAAGGACGAGAAATTAGCATTTTAGTCCAACTTATTGACCGATGTATGGTTTGAACCCACTACCTCACATCAGCATATCGGATGTTTAAGAAGGAGCGCTTTTTTTTCCATTCAGCCATGGTGACATCCTATATGTAGATGTCATTTGCAGGACGTTGTCAATAACCCCAACACCAGGTTGATTTACGAGAACATTTTGTGTTCAGTAGATTGCCATTGCTTTCTAAACGAGAAGTCAATGATTAAATGAGAACGACCGATGTTGACAGATTAATACACCAACCGTTATGCTGCCTTACCTCATGCTTACAAAAATTAAGTCCCTTACCAGTCTACAGCGTTGACTTCATTGCACCGGGATTTTATCCCATATGGCTCAGTCTCCTTCCGCAGGGCGGAAAGCGTCACACAAAACACGAACTCCGTAGCTCCAGCGACGACCTTAAGGAGTCTCCGAAAGAATGCACTCGTGAACCGAAGGGTGCAGCCCGAAATCGAACCCACAACTTTCGGAGTCCGAGTCAAACGGCTTGACCACTTCGCCACGTATACATACATGAAGCTACGCAGATACTTACATGAAGCTACGCAAACTTAATTCACAAAGACGAGAGGTATTCACTGAAACACAGATCCCACTGAATTTTTAAAATAAAAAGAAGGCATGAACATGTAAATCAACTAATTTACTGAAGTGTGTGTAGACGTCAAGAGGTTCCATTAACGTACTAAACGTGTTCAGTGTTCCAAGCTTCATGAACACCGGCCCCAGGATTAGCCATCACCGCTGATGACTCCGCATCACGCCGTTATTTACAACTTTTCGTGCAGAGACATCGTAAAATCACTAGCGTATGCAGAGGATTATCCAACTGTTAACTACCATTAAGGGAGAGACGCTACGAATGGAAATAGCCGGACTATGGAAGTGCTCCCAGACAATCAAACAAAGCCGACAATAAATTGTGTGCAAAGGTGAACCTGTTCATGACCATTCCGCTTGAGTTCTATGCCTGTTTCCCAGGGCCTCAACTCCTGCTCAGATTACAACCGAACAACCTCAATTGTATGTGAAATTGAAAAGGTTAGAATTGGATTATATATCAAGCATGTAACTCTAGGCAGGATTAAGAATGAGTAATCTCCAAAGATTGTTAAAGTGTAAAGGGATTTTGAAAAAAAAAAAAAAAAAACTAGCAAATTGAGAGGACTGATATTTTGTGCGATGTTTATAAGTACAAATGTGAGCAACATTTGGCACTGTAGGAGGCAAAATAACACTGATAAAGAACAAATGAACTGACACGCGTATGCTTTATTTCCAAACGATTTGAGTATGTTAACCTGCGCAAAGTGTTGTGCTTATTATTTCTCATTCTTTATTAATTATTTCATTCTCAAATGTTACTCTCTCCCTTGCACGGGGAGGGACTATTGTAAATTAACATGCAATAGTAAAGTAAAGGACCCATTTACACGTCTTCTGTGCATCAAGCATATGGTGCTAGGCCCAGTTTTACAGTCCAATCCGCACGTGGTGGATGGTTAAGCTAGCGTTAACAATATATCAATGACAAGTTCAAAATAAGACACCCATAACTATTGTTTTAAATAACGATAAAAATTATAAAATGCACAGAAGAATGCTAGTGGTCATAAATTCATTCAGACTTAAATCAACTGAGCACATTTAAAAATTGGTTCTATGCCATTTTCTAGCTTCTAGACAATATTTACGTTCACTAGTTGACCACTGCTTTCTGAAATACCGATGCTCACATCATTGTGAAAATCAACACTAAACGATATGCTCCAAACTCCCCTGTGGTTAACATGGAGCGGGGTATGTCGGGGATTGTCAAACTGTATATATAATACAAAATAAGGCAGCAGTCAATTATCTGCAATAATTTCAAAATAATATCAGATTTACGGATGTTGATTGGCACGATTACTTAGGCACATCGAGATTCGAGCCTCGCCCACCTACCACCCACCTCCCCTACCCTCCGACGCGTGATCAACAAGTTACAGTTAGTTGCATACCCTTTACAGGACGCTGCAGTCAAACTCATTATTTTTAGGGGGGGGGGGGGGGGGCTGTTTGTGATTTCTCGGTAAATTTACGTTCAGTAGTTTATCAATGCATTCTGGACGACCGGAGCTCATACCTTTGTATGAAAACCAACGCAAAGCGGTCTGCTACCAAATCGCCAGCAGCTGTGTTTGGAACGCGGTATGCGGAATTACAAATTGCGTCCGTAACCTCTCCGTATCAGAGCTGGAATCAACTAGACACAATAAAAGCCATAACTATTAAATATGGACAACATTGGTTTCCATCCAAGTGTATGGCAGCGTATCAGTGCATTCCGACGTGTGTGGCCAAGGGGTAGTGAATGCACGTTCACGATCCCGACATACAGGGTTCGAAATCAGCAGTAGGGGATATCTTCTTCTTCTTCTTCTGCGTTCATCCGGATTTTTTTTCGGATGTGACTGCGTTGTGCCTGTTTACAGCACAGCTGCGTTCTTGCGCCGTTAGGCCGACACTTCCGACTTCTGCGGGCATTTGTTGACCGGGTTAACCCTCCCGGGGGTAGGGGATATAGTAGCAGATTGTTTTACGTTGATTTTCACAGCAGTATGAGTGTCGGTCGCTCAGAACGCAATGCCAAACAACTGAAAGAAAACTTGTCTCTAAAACACTAACTTTAATCAATGCTGGGATAGATTGCGATGTCCCGTAAAGGACATACAACTAAATGTTATATATCAACAAGTATTTGAGTGATCGAGAACAATGCAGGCGTATATGAGATTACATGGTGTCCATGTTATATTATCGCATCATTGTATTGTGCGTAAACATGGACAATGAGAGACAATTATGAGGACAAATTTGACGCTTTCAGAACGTATTTATAAAGACGAATGCCAGGAGTACCATTAGAGGATATGAAAACAAACAAAAGAGGTATTAAAAGACTATGGGTTTAAGAAACCAATACTGAATTAGATGACGGTTAGATACATTAGATTAGACGGTTAGATATTCACAAAAAGTTGGTTTGGACCAAACATTGGTACTCAATCAAATGAACAGGTATTCTTCTTCTTCTTCTTCTTCGTTCATCCGGAGTTTTTTTTTCGGACGTGATTGCGTTGTGCCTGTTTACAGCAGAGCTGCGTTCTTGCGCCGTTAGGCCGACACATCCGACTTCTGCGGGCATTTGTTGACCGGGTTAACCTTCCCGGGGGAACAGGTATTATAACGTGAATTCCCATTCTCTGGGCATTGAAATTGCGGAAGATCACACACACACACACACACACACACACACACACATCGCGCGCACACACACACACACACACACACACACACACACACACAAGGAAAACAAATAATACGATGACAGTAGTATGGCGATGTATCGTCCTTTTGTCCAGATGCAAGGTTACATTTGGCGATATATTATCCAGAGCACTGAATCACTTAAGATACTTCAGACATATAGAAAAACATCGCTCCTCGTTACAGGAAGTGCTGAAGGCAAAGATGGAGGCGGAGCATGCAAGAGGAGGACAGCTTCACTTATGGGTGGACCATATGAAGAGATGTCAATTGGGGAATCCTTTGCGGCCACTAAGACTGTTCATAAATAAACACAGGTATATTGTTTGGCGACCCATAGTGCTATTTCAATGGATAGATACGAATTCTGTCCATATTCCGTAGTTGTGGGGTCACGTGGTTAATAGACCTGGCTAATGAAGTACCCTTTCTTTTAGGGATGTCTAGTTGGTCATGTCTCGATGTACACGTGTGCAAGACTCTGTTGTCGTCATTTGGAGATGATAAGTCCGAATCCCGGTGGGTAACTATAGCTTTCAATTTTCATCTTGTCTAGTGCTTCCTCCAATGCCTACTTTCTTCTACTTCTATGAGAAGCAGACAATACATGTTTGTTTATGTATGGAGTATCTGAAGAGATGGACTGGAAGAAGCTTGTATAAGTGCATCAAGATGATGGTGCAGAGCACAGAGTGTTCAGGACTTATGCCAGTCTATTTTCAAACTAGAAAGGGCAGTTGATTGGTTGGTTGGTTGCCATTACTGATTGATTGATATTGTCACGGATCTTATGAAGAGAAGAGACACTATTTGGAGTCTTACAAATTGATTGCATTATTGAATAACTTGAGAGGTTTGCGAGATTGAATGAAGTGATTTATTTTTGTGATTACATTATTTAAAACACCTTATTTTCTAAAAGAATCATGAGAGTATATTATGTTCACACCTGTAGGTTCCCTGTCCGTGTGACATTTATTTAATGCTATGTAGGCTAATTGCCCACGTTACTGAGTGGTCGTGTTCTGTTTTCTGGCTTGTTCTCTCACACTGTTAACATGAGTGGTGCTTGGGGTCAATTAGTTACCCTTTAATATTACTTTATTTTGTCCTTTTAGATTTGTATCCATGTTGTGATTCACACTATAAGCTGTAATAGTGACCTGATAGGCGGATAAGGTTTGGGCAGAAAACTGGATTCATACCTAAGAAGCCAATTAGAAATATGCAGTCATTCAGTGAAGGAATAAACCAGCGAATGTTATTTTAAGAGTTCAGGATAGGGCACGCAGGACTGTCTATTGTGAGATATTAAATAAGGTTCGGATAAGCAGACCTAGTTGCTATCAGACATACATTCAGACACACATACAGGCAGGGAGAAGGAAGCAAACAGACAAACAGAGACAAACACGAATTAAAACAGTACAAAATTCCACAAAAACAACATAGAAAACACATATTTCATTCCTTTCATCCTTGAAAGCAAATACATCCGGCGGCCGTGATATATCACATTTAATTATCTTTTATGCAGCGGTCTTGTTTTTCCTCTTCCAGAGAATGTAACAAGATGCAACAGCCTGTGTAGTTTGACATTCCGGATTGTGATATCTGATGGCGGTGATGAACAGAGGAGCGTCGCATAACGGCAAGATCATGTGTTACCGTTGTGTATGGACTTTCCAGCTGGCTTGTCCAGTAAATCACAGCACTGTAAGTTATTACTAACTTCATCGAATACACACTTTATTGTCAGGAACAGTGGCCTCCTTGTACAGGTCTCGTTAATAGCGGAGACTGGATGTGATATATCATCATCATCAGCAGCAGCATGCGCCTGGTCAACTGGTGTATTCATTCATGTCTCTCTTCAGATCTCAGTCCTTGGTGCTCTGAATCAACTCTGCTGATGACAGTCACGGACTCTCCAGCATCATCTCTCTCGGTCTGCCTCTGCCTCTTTTCTCACAGATCCTTATAGTTGTCACGGTATATTCAAGTGTTTCTATTCTCATCACATGACCAAAGAAGTATTCTAATCTCTTTCTTGTAGATGCATATAATGTTCAACTTTCACTAGCCTCTTCCTGTTAATAGTTAGTTACCAAGGCAGTTCAAGGTATTCGCACCATTTGTCTCAGTAATTACGTCTCCGTTGCTTCTAAGATCTTTCTAATGTACTCATTCATGTCCCATACAGCAGAACAGATTCTGTATAACATGTCAGTGCCCTCTTTCTTACGTTCAATGATAGTGACTTGTTCAGTAAATTTCATGCTGATATTGATCATTATTGCAAAAGGTACGTCTCATGTTTTTAAATTCAGCGTTTTCTAGATTTCACTTAATCTCTGTCAGGTATCTACTTTTTGATGTAATAATAATTGTTCCTAGGTATTTCAGTTTATCAATGTGATTAGGCAGTTTCCGTTCTATTGTTATCTCACATGCTGATGTATTCGTGCTCTATGAAATAACCATTGTTTCTGTTTGCTTGATATTCATGAAAAGTCCTTATTTTTAATCTCTCTCTTACTACCGTGTCCATGGGTTGTTTTATACATTTAGCACTTTCATCTATCAATACTGTGTCACGTATATAGCGTAGATAGTTGATTTGTTAACCTCCACATATTATTCCTGGCCTCTCTTTGATCACCCTTATAACTTTGCTACAGAAAAAAGAAATTCCGTTATGATACAGGGACGATAAATAAACTGTATAGATGTTTTTGACATGTGGTCATACTGGGAAATGTCAATAACCAGCTGCATTGAAAAAAATAACAATTTCATGTACCAGAAAAAAGAAAACTTTCCAGAAATTAAAAACAATGTATTCCCTAAACTAATGTAAACAAAGACGCCATAAATATAATATTGCACGATTTCTTGCCATGGTATTTCGCTGCATCTCGTCAGATGCATATTGCAGAGCTTGTCTATCAAGTGACGTGAACAAACTGAATAATACATTGGCTGAAATATGATGTGCATCGTCGCTGACGTTGTAAGAACGTGAAACTTCCGTTGATAAAACGTTCGGTACAATCGCGCAATGCCAGCGATGATGTACTTTGCCATTGCTTTCCGAACGACCGGCCCTCATACCTGTGTGTGGAAACCAAAGCAAGGCGGTCTGCTGCCAAATCGCTCTCAGCTGTGTTTCCAACGCGATATGCGGAATTATGAATTGCATCCGTGACTGCTTCGCCACAGAACCGGCAACGCTTAATATGGCCAACGTTTCTTCAGTTTCGGAGTTATGGTGGTAGTATTTAGCCAATTTCTTTATTTTCAAATCTTGTAGAATTTCAACAGATTTCATCAAGGGTTCATGGTTTTCTACAAAAATTAATCTGTAACATTGAAGTTTAAAAGCCCCGATTTTCTTCTTTGATGACTGTGAGATGGTCCATGAATCACATGAAAACGTGGCCACGGCAAAGATGCATGTTTACAAAACGTTTTTTTCTGATGTTGCTCAAAGGGCTATTGCATTTTAACAGCTGCATGACTATGGCCAATCTACATCTTGTTAACACTTGCCCGCCAGTTATCTATGCTTTTCTCGAATATATCTTTCCTCAAAAGAGCCCCGCAAGGTACAAGAGGAACTGATGAGATTATATATATATATATATATATATATATATATATATATATATATATATATATATGTGTGTGTGTGTGTGTGTGTATGTGTGTGTGTGTGAGTGTGTGTGTGTGTGTGAGAGCGCGTGTGTGTGTGTGTGTAATCAAGTGCTCTGCCAATTGGCGCAGGCCTTCATGTCTCTCCACAGATCCCGGTCTTTGGTTTTATAGATCAACTCTGCTGATAATATTCCCCCATGTTACTGTCTCAGTCCATCCAACATAATTGCAATTTGTCTGCTTCTGCCTCTCTTCACCTTGATCGTTCCAGTCGTCACGATGTTCTCTGATGCCTCTCTTCTCATCACATGATCACAGAAATCCTTGTGTCATTAACAGATATATCAATATATAGAATATGTTAATGTTAGTAGTTGTTATTGTCTGCAAGATGTGAAATGCGCCTGGCCCTGCAGCCAGCAGGGTTAGAATCGCCTAGCCTCTCCCAGGAGGGGTGAAGAGCTAAAATTAGTAGCCTGCCGATGACCCGCAGACTACACAAGTCAACCCCCACCTCCACGTGGTGCAGCCAGGGCAACCATGACCGCGAGGTCATGGGCTTATGGGGCTATGGCTCGCCATAGGGGATGGACTCCCTGTGGTCAGATTAGTGTCCTAAACCTGCGACTGGCCTAGCAAGCCGGCAGGGGATCTTCATACTCCTCGTAGAAAAACTAAGAAGTATAAACGGACTGACCCAAACGGATATCGACTCGGCAATGTTAATGGACTACGAGATAGATCAGCGACTCAAAAAATAGGCACAATGAACGTCAGTGGTTTAAATAGTAAAGAAGAAGAGCTTATAGAAACAATGGAAGAGAGGAAAATTGGACTGATGGGAATAGCGGACACCAGAACAAAGGGGAAAGGATGCAAGGAGCTCCACCGCAGTTACACGTTTGTTTACTCTGGAGAAGAACAGCAAGAAAGTGCAAGACACGGTGTGGGAATAGTCATCGAACCACAGCTAGCAAGAGGAATACTAGAAATAAAATATATATCAGAAAGAATCATAACAGTGAGAATAAAAGAACAAACAATCACAATATATGTACAAATATAGGCACCATGTAATGCAAACAATAATGAGCAAGAATGCGAGGACTTCTACGAAGACATATATGGCGTGCTAAATAAAATATATCAGCAGGACAACATCATAGTTATGGGAGACTTCAATGCAAGACTAAGACATAACAGAGTGGGCATAGAAAAACATCTGGGAGCATTTGGAGATCAACAAAATGAAAGGAATGATAACGAAAGTAGACTGATAGAGCTTTGCAGGCAACACGACCTCTATATAACAAACACATTCTATAAACATAAAGATTCACAAGTATACACCTGGTATAAATGGAACGATCTAGATACTAAAAGCCAAATTGATTTTATATTAACAAGAAATAACAGAAAGAGAAATATATTAGATGCAAGGGCCGTGCCCAATTTCAGTATAAACACAGATCATAAAACAGTCGTTGCCACAATAAGAACCATCAGAAGAAGAAACAAAGAGCAGGTAAATACATGCCATGCGAATCAGTAAACTTAAAAAACCTTAAAGACGAGGCAGTAAGGGAAAATTATGAGAAAGAACTAACTGAACTCTTTGTAAAATTACCTACAGAAATAAAAACAGTGGAAGAAGAATGGGAGATGTTCAAATCAAGCATTGTGAATACTACAAAAATAACATGTGGAACCACGAAAAAACGCAAAACACGGATAAAGAAAATAACAAGTTGGTGGAACGCAGAAGTAAAGAAAGCGGTAAAAGACAAAAAGGAAAAACATAAAAAGTGGTTGAAGAGCAAATAGGAATGTGATTACATAGAATACAGAATAGCGAGAAGAAATTTGAGTAGATTAGTAAAGAGGGAAAAACAAAAAAACTGGGAAGAGTATGGAGAAACCCTAAATAAAAACTACAAGGAGGCAACTAGAAACTTCTACCAAAAAGATTAGTGCAATGCGAACCAGAGGAGAGCCCTTTGACCCAAATGAAATAATTAACAGCGAATATGGAGAACCAATAAGTGAACAAAAACAAATCCTAATAAGATGGAAGCAGTATTTCGAACAACTTCTCAACATCCCATCAGATGTCATAGGAATTCAAGAGACCTACACAGATGTCACCGAAGAACTAGAACCAGACATACTAAAAGAAGAAATTATAGAAGCCATCAGATTAGCCCCATTAAACAAATCACCGGGACAGGATAAAATACCAAATGAACTAATTAAAGCAGCAAGAGAAGTAGGAACAGCTTGGCTACATAGACTATTAAACCATGTTTGGGTAGAACAACAGACACCACGAGACTGGGGAAACGCCATAATTATCCCAATTTGGAAAAACAAAGGCAGCAAAAGAGACTGCACACAATACAGAGGCATTTCACTGTTGCGTCATACTGGGAAAATATTTTGCAAAATTCTTGAACAAATATAACGAACTACTTTAGAACCCGAGCTAAGCGAACACAACTTGGATTTGGGAAAAACAAAGGATGCACAGATGCTATTTTCGCTCTTAGACAACTTATAGTAAAATCAATCGAATTCAATGAAACACTTTACTTAGCTTTGTCGACCAAGAAAAGGAATTCGATAGAGCTGTGGGAAATCCTTAAACAATATGGAGTGAGTACACATCTAACAAACCTATGTAGAAGTTTATACAACAACATTGAATGCATAGTGAGAGCAACTGGAGGACACTCAGAACCCTTCACCATAAGATCTTGTGTGCGACAAGGTTGTGTCCTGTCCCCTCTCTTGTTCATAACATATATTGACAACATATGTAAAGAAACCAGCCAAGCAGAGCCAGCAAGAATACCACATGACGAGAATACAGAAGAAGAACTATCTGCAAATCTAACCATTAGAGAACTCCTGTTTGCGGACAACCAAGCACTAATAGCAAAATCAGAAGCTGAATTACAAGACCACATGAATAGTCTAAACGAAATGTGTAGGGAACATAACATGAAAATTAGCACAAGCAAAACAGAGGTAATGACTATAACTAAAGAAGAACAAACAACAACAATTCACCTAAACGAACATCCCTTGAAACAAGTAAAGAGTTTCAAGTACCTAGGAAGTATAATATCATCAAATGGCATATCAGAAGACGAGATCGAAAATAGGTGCAATAAGGCAAATCAACGCATTGGACAAATGGCACCAATACTAAAGAACAAACATGTATCAATAACAACTAAGAAAGCACTTTACAACGCAATCTTCCTACCAGCTCTATGCTACCAATGCCAAACCTGGACAATGACAGAAAAAGAGAAAAGAAAAAGCACAACAGAAATGAGGTTCCTGAGACGAATACTCAACATATCAAGATGAGATTAGATCAGAAATGAAGAAATCAGGACTAAAGTGGTGGTTAAAGCAGCATTAGATTTTATTAGAAAGCAGCAAGTCAAATGGTTTGGTCATGCAAGTAGGTTACCAGTCAACAGCATACCACAACAAGCAATGATGTACAGACCAGATGGAAACAGAGGAAGAGGCCGACCACGTAAACGTTGGACGGAGGGAATAGCAGAGTCCATGGGAATACCGGATATATATATATATATATATAATATATATATATATATATATATATATATGTATATATATATATATATATATATATATACATACGAGAGAGAGATAGATATATAGATATATAGAGAGAGAGAGAGAGAGAGAGAGATGTTTATACTTCACCTCGACACCGCAAGGTACAAGAGGAACATGATGAGATGAGATGAGTAGTTGTTATATTACATTACGTAATAACATATCCCATGGCGTCATATAACGTGATGAGATGTGATGAGGTACAAAGTGACATTATATGTATATTTTATAGTTCGAGGGGAAATCAATAAGTAAGTCACAAATAGCTGTAGAAAAATAATTAAATACGATAACAACTTGAAACCAGTTTATTTTTATACATACATTGTCCGTTTATTTCTCAACATAATTTCCACCAACATTGATGCACTTATCCCATCGTTTTGTTAGTCCTCCCAAACCGGCTGCATAGAACTGCGTGCTCTTTCTAAACCACGTTTTCACTTCGCATTCACCTTCGACGTCATTCGCGAAATGTCTCCCGCCAAGGTGGGTTTTCAGTGAACCAAAAAGGTGGAAATCGCTAGGGGCTAAGTTGGGACTGTAAAGTGGATGATACAGAACTTCCCACCTTAGTTTGTAAATTTTCTCCTGAGTTAATCGTGCCGCACGTGTTCTGGCATTATCATGAAGAAGCAACACTACTCTAGTCAGCAGTCCTTGACGTTTTCTTCGAATTGCATCATGAAGCATCGCTAGAACTTCACAGTACAATTCAGAATTCACATTGTCACCTTTCTTCTTGAAATTGGTTAAAAGCACCCCTTGACAATCCCAGAACACTGTCAGCATAACCTTCCCTGCTGATTACATAACCTTGAATTTTTGGACACAGAGCGAAGAAAGATGTTTCCATTGCATTGAAGCATGCTTTGATTCGGTAGTCAGCATAAACAGGAAGCATTTCCTTATGAATGTCCTTTGCAGGCAGTCCTTTTGCCTATAAAAACGCACAACAGCTCGTTGCTCTTTGGTTGTACACTCCGTAAATACAATCGACATTTTGTTCATGCGCTGCGCATGCGCATGCGACACCTAGCGCCATCTGACGAGCGGGAACATAAAGTTCGATGTTGCTGTCACCCAATGACACCTGTAGAAAACACCAACTACATTTACCTGCCATCCCACAGAACTGTGTGATTTACTTATTGACACGTCCTCGTATGATTTTGTTATGATGTGTTGTTCTTTGTTATATATTGTGTTGTGTACTGATACGTTACATTGTACTATTCCAAGATTTGTTGCATTGGTTGTTATATCACAATTTATTACATTAATCTGATTATACTTATCGGTTTATGTTATTCCACAATGTATATGAGATCTTATTTTTCTCAATCTTATGCCGTCAACAGCACATTTACTACAAACAATTATCTGAATCCCGCCAGAAAGAACAACGTGTCTACAGACAACCTGACGTGAAATAAACGAAAATATGCCATTCCAAAGATCGACAAAATCAACTAGCACACCAAATTCGATTCCTGTCGGTTGCAAGTACGCTCAGGTTTATTATTCAGCCATCGATTCAAGAAACCAGAGTTAATTCAGATTTAATAAACCCAAACAAAGACAATTGTTAATCCGGACTTTATTTATGGGGCATAAACAACAAACCACTGACGTTTCCGCCAGTCGACGTGCCGCTTTGTTACATGGGAGAGAAATGTTATATGCGACGGACGGCGGGTTGTAAGAGTACAGATCAAACAGGAGGACATGACAATATACAGAGATGATGGCCAGAAAATGTTGCGACTTCACTGTGTTGAAATATAGGTTCTGTGTTAGCCTGAGCAGACATTACATAGGGAGAATAGCAAGAAAGGTAATCTGCCTCGTTCTAACACATACATATATGTATACATGCGCGAAGGCATAGGCACACT
This sequence comes from Cepaea nemoralis, assembly GCA_014155875.1. Classification (NCBI taxonomy): domain Eukaryota; kingdom Metazoa; phylum Mollusca; class Gastropoda; order Stylommatophora; family Helicidae; genus Cepaea; species Cepaea nemoralis. The sequence continues at coordinate 125,585 of JACEFZ010023646.1, forward strand.
TAGACGCATACACAGGCACAGACATTCACACATACAGTCAGGTACTCAAACAGAAAGACACAAGACAGATTAATATAAAGGCACACAGAGGTAGCCATAGATAGCAACAGATACACACAATCACACAGAAGTGACAGTTGCACACACAGTCACACACAGACAGACACACTAACACAGACAGAAAAACACATACGAAAGATAGACCAAGAGACAGACACACACAGGCACACATATATTTGTATGCATATAAATACATACACAAACATGCATGCAGACATGCACACATATGCGGTTATGGCCAATGGATGGTATACAATATGATACATATACACAGGTAATCAGGCTGTGACAATGTTTTCACCTGTAGTCCATTAATAAATGGTTAGTCCTTTACGTGACGTGGAAGTAAATCCAAGCATTTTTGGCTGTTTGTGATTTCTTGACAAGTTTACGCTCAGTAATTTGTCAATGCTTTCTGAACAACCGGCACTCATACAATTGTATAATAACCAACGCAAGTCGGTCTGCTATTTCGACAGTAACTAAAGAAAAAAACATTTTGTGTTAGACGATGTTGCTATATGAAATCGCCCTAGAGAGTTGGAGATCCGTTGCAACCAGCCTTCATTGTGGAGACGGCACCTGATTGACTGAACAACTTAACAAAGTACACAGTATTTCCTGCAGAATAATTCCATTGTGAAATCACGACGTTTGTCACCCTTCTTAGAGATTTTAGAAACATTCGTTGAACGTGTTTATTGACAGGTTCGCTCTACTGTATTCTCGCATGTGGCCTTTGTCTTCACCGTTCTCGAATCGCTGAACGTGCAGTCCCAATGAGTTGAGTTGAGCTGCGTGAAAAACATCACAGCACTTTGGACAATTCCATAGGTGGAAATCAACATGGGCGAATGGATAAGCGAACCCGCTCCTAAACTTCCGGTGTGCTGGTGCCGAGGTAGCGTGTTCAATCTCTACACTGGTCAGTTGGACTAAAACGTTGACTTCTCGTCCTTGACTGGGGAACGTAAATTACATGTACCTCAGAAAATGAGTCAGGTTCGCCTGTTAGCGAAGGACATTGGTAAAAGGGAAAAAATCAGTCCAGCGTGAACTACGCTCGAGTTCAAAGCGAGATAATTAAGAAAGACAATTCTATAGTGCTTCGTCCTCGTCTTAAACAGCCAGCGAAGAGTCCCAATGTTAATGGTATCAATTACAATTTGATTGCGTAACCGTAACGCCCTTTATGCAGTACTGAGCGCGGCCAAATACCAGTCCTAGTTAGAGGCCAGGCCACAAAATAAAATGCAGACGATGGCAGGTGGAGATAATACGTGGACATTCCAGGAAATGCACATGGTACTATGTGAGATGAGGTGCCGAGGTGTACGCAGTAACTAGCTTGTTTGCATGCCGACCAGGTGGTCATTGGCTGGAACTCGCATAGAGGCGGATTTTAAAAATTGGCTTGTGCTTCCACTTCAACCCAGCATAAATTGAATAGAGGATATGTCTTCGAAAGTAGACACAGTGAGTTTACCACTAACCACATCACCCCTTGAGTTGCGTTTGTCTATAAAAGAAATATATTGGGCTTGTACCGTAAGCTAAATAGGTCATTAGAAGTGGAGAACGGTTCATTTACTTTTACTATGCCAGGTAATCCACCAGTAGGCAATGGTATTCTTTAGCACTGTACCGCATCCGAATCCTATTGTTTCATTTTGTCATGAAAAAGCTGCAAAGAACGGGTGATCTGTTCATTACAGTATCTCATTGTACTTTCAGACAGAAGAAATGTTTTGAGAGTCATATTTTCAGCAAAACACAAAGTTTGATAAATGTAGGCTGTTCAATCAAGGAGTTTCATCTTCGACGACGCCATTTGTACACAACACACAAACTTCTTTTATTTCAGCTCGATACTAAATAAGAAGGCTGCTTTAGCAATTGTATTTTTCGAATGTCATAATAATCTTGCATATATAATAAGTTATGTTCCCGGAACTATTGACACTGTTATGTGAGTTTAAATCTTTGTACGTGCGCGCCAAAGCGGAATCACCATTGTTCTATTATTTGCATTAAACAATGTCTATGACAAACTTAACGATTTTCACATTATTCATTTTAATCTTCTCTTTATTCACAATGAATTGAAATGTTTTCATTCATTGAACAGACATAACAACTTGAAATGAAATGAATGTGACACATTGGAATTGTTTGCAGAAAAGATAAAACAGTAAAACGTCAAGTAACCTTGTCTAAGCCTTGCCACGTAGCGCGTGTATAAATCTAGCACCATATTTTCTAGAACAATCGGCACTCAACGAGTGAGGTTGTCAGTGTTACGTCGGCCTACTTTCTTCTTTATCTTGTTCCTGTTTATCCTCGAGTGGGTCATAGGCCGTCAACCAAGGCCCTCGACCAGCTCACTCGGAGACTTCCTATCTTGAGGTATTCCATGCAGCTCTTTCGTTCGCTTGAAATATGTCAATATCTGCAATGTTATTTCTTGTATGAATTTAACTTGTCTTTTTTAGTTCCCACTTCCTTCTCATATTGTTCATTTCTGCTTCTGCTTCTCTTCTCCGTGAGTTTGTATTTCTTCCTCTATTTCTTTTGCCCTGCGGTTTCCAGGCTAGGACTTTTCTAGTTAAACTACCCTCGAATTGTCTCAATGTAGAGCCTAAACTATCCTCGGGCTTTCTCAATGTAGAGCCTAAACTATCCTCGGGTTTTCTCAATGTAGAGCCTAAACTATCCTCGTGCTTTCTCAATGTAGAGCCTAAACTATCCTCGTGCTTTCTCAATGTAGATCATAAACTATCCTCGTGCTTTCTCAATGTAGAGCCTAAACTATCCTTGGGCTTTCTCAATGTAGAGCCTAAACTATCCTAGGGCTTTCTCAATGTAGATCATAAACTATCCTAGGGCTTTCTCAATGTAGAGCCTAAACTATCCTAGGGCTTTCTCAATGTAGATCATAAACTATCCTAGGGCTTTCTCAATGTAGATCATAAACTATCCTCGGGTTTTCTCAATGTAGATCATAAACTATCCTAGGGCTTTCTCAATGTAGATCATAAACTATCCTAGGGCTTTCTCAATGTAGATCATAAACTATCCTCGGGTTTTCTCAATGTAGATCATAAACTATCCTAGGGCTTTCTCAATGTAGATCATAAACTATCCTAGGGCTTTCTCAATGTAGAGGCTAAACTATCCTAGGGCTTTCTCAGTGAAGAGCATAAACTATCCTCGGGTTTTCTCAATGTAGAGCCTAAGCTATCCTCGAGTTTTCTCATCGTAAAGGCTAAATAGCGCCAAGGCCTACTTTTCACACACTTCCTAAAATATTTCACGGAACTTATTTTAGGATAGGTGTACCTGGGAGTGCAGATCATATAAAACAAATTCACCACCTCGATGGGAATTCAAACACGCCGCCATGAGGCCGGTGGGAAAATTTGCTAGCCACTCTACCACCGTGAATCTCAGGCAGAGTATATAATACTCAAGGTGGTCCTAACACTTCACATAACCACACCAGGCTCCTGCGCCGAGATTTGATTTTAACGTTAGCCTACCTGCACAGAGGATTTGGTTTCCAATTTGCATCGAGGCTGATTTTTACATTGACCTGGTCTCGTAGGGCGTCCGAGCCTAACAGTGGTACCAGGAAATGTCTTCGGAGGTAAAGGCAGCCGTTTTGATACTGACCACAGCACCCATGGAGTGTCGATTAGTCTATAAAAATGCGCCTTATAGTGTGTAGAATGGTCTTATTTTTATGACTATTATTATTAAAACAAACAAGTGTTAATTTTGCAAGACATCATGATGCGAATGTTTCACATGCAGGCCAATCGCAAACACAAATCTTCTGTAATAACAAAAATAGGTCGACAACAGACTTTACATTAGCAAACATTAGTTAGACAACGAAGATTAACGATAACTCTGAAGGGGCAAACAATCAAAGAAGAGAAATAAAGAAAATTGAACTTGTCAACTAAAATCGTTATCAAAAACAAACAAAAAGGCAAATTAAGCAAAGAAAGGCGGGAACATTTACCTGTAATGTCGAAGAATGACATCTGAACACAATAATAGCTTCGATCTTATCCAACAACACACAGGATCACATATTTTTAAGGCATTCTAATGCAAAAGCGTCTACTATTATGCCATGGTCTCTGATACGAAGATGTCTAACAATAGATACCTTAATATATATACATATATATCGTGTATGTGCGGGCGTGCGTGTGTGTGCGTGTGTGTGGGGGGGGGGGGGGGACGAAGTTGGAGCATTGGCTAGCATGCTTGCCTGCTAGTCCAGAAGTGATATGTTCGAACCCCCAGAGCCGGCCTTTTTTTTTACATTGACCTAGGCTCTCAATCGCAAATGAAATATGTCGCTAGAAATTTCTTGTTGTTTCTGCAGCCCCTGCAGATAGCCTGCCCATGGATCGCGCCACTGTTACCTATGACTTTAGATAGATAACAAGAGTGGAGGGCGTTCACGTCAGTGAATCCACATCGTTGTCCAGAATTACAGACTCAGAAGTAAGAAATGACACGGCCAGACACGAGAGGTACATCAGGAGAACGATGGGTCTCTTTCAACCAACACAGAACTGGCACTATTAGCCGCCAGATGTTGATGCATATTTTTTTTTTTTTTGGGGGGGGGGGGGGGGGGATGATTCTGGGCACCAATTGACTTATCCAGCGGGCAAGGATGATACCCCCAACAGATAACAGGTAACAGATAAGATATTCTTGAGACGTAAAGTCGACAGTCATGATATTGACCATGCCATGTTGCGGAAATGAGTTAATCAGCTTGCACATATATACAATAATAGTAGATGCCAAAGAGGTAGATATTAGACACCAACAGTAGCAACAAAAAGCACCTTGATAGTGTAGTGGAAACACGTCACGGAATCGCGTCGTTTATCAACCCAACCGATGCGATATCACTTTAGCACGGAACACGGACACGAAGGCTACTCTTTTCCAACACAGCACACGTTTTTTTTAATGTTGCATATCCCTTGTAGGACGTTGCAGTCAACACCAGCATTTTTCAGCTGCTGTTGATATACTAGGCAAGATTTTACGCTCAGTAGTTAGAATTTAACATTAGACATTATAGGCTATCAATCAGGGGCGCCCACCTGATACCAGCGACGCACACTATAGACACTCACGTTCGTGCAGGCCTGTTACAAGTTGGCCCAGTCTCAAGTTAAAGAAAGAGAGGAAGGACGTGTGGAAGAACTGTTGAGCGTCTGCACATTGTAAGTATCACCACCGGTGGGATTCAGGATTAATGTTCCTCACGTTCGTATTTGACTCTCTGTGGCCGAATGGGATGTCATCCGAACATATCTGGTTGTTAGAGAGAACGACTAGGTCGTAGGTATTTATTGTGACGAGAATGATGTTGCAGTGCTGCCAGTAAAAGTACTCTGAACATGTCGACTGCTAACGACGACTTCGTTACATGTGTCTTGGAGTGATCTTGTTAATAATACTGTAGTGGGCGTGAAGGTCCCCCACTGGTCAAGTTGAAGTGCCACGTTCTTTGTGGTCATCATAGTGATCCACCTAGACGAAAACGAAGCGCCATTGCCTTTGCCTTTGCTCTTGAAAACATCATCGACGACACTAGCATATTCCATATTATGTTGTGTCCCCCAGCTGCCGCCCAATGACAGACCACATAACCTATCGGGTGCCTATTGGGCTATCAAAATATAGAGCTAACTTCACTTACCCAACGGGAGCCACGGTAGCGTTGTTGCTGGTCCATAAACTGACAAGCTAAGAAAAATATAATGGCATTCCAATTCCAATTTCAAAAAAACAAAATTCAAAATTCGGTCTCGTTCATCCTGCCTCTTCAGCTGTGGTTATTGTTGAGGTCCGTGATTTTTGTGGGTTCATTCGCCCTAATTCTTGTCTTGTGCGCTCTTACAAGTGAGTCCAATCTCGGACTGGTTATGTTGGTTTGTGTCTGTGCCGTCAGTTGGGCGATTGGTCGGCGGCTGTCCTTTGTTCCCGTCTCCTCTGGTGGTGTCTTTTGTTAGTGAAGGTTGTTAGTTCATCTGGCTTGACTGGTTGCAGTCCTTAAAAGGATTTTTTATTTGGTATTTTTGTCTTCTTTTTGTATATTTTCTGTAGGAGTTTTGGATGTTTTCATTTTCCTTCTTGCACCCTTTTTCACTATCGATTTTGAGTTTCTGTTGCCTTTCGCTTTCTTCCTCTGCGGTCAGCCATGGGATCATCTCTCCGACTTCTATATAGTACGTGTAGCCAGGTCCATCCTTAAAGTCAGTAATTCTATCTGGATATACTACCGGTCTCCTGAGTTTCTTGGGCTTCTTCGTTTCTCTTTCATCCCAGCGCCTTTTGAATTCCTGGTGCCTGCGTTCCTCCAATATTATCGATTCTAGGCACTCCTCCAGGCTGTGTCTGGGTGGGTATTTTGTGTCCCCTTCAAAGATGTGGTGGGATGTTTCCCTCTTGGATTTCTTTGGCGTCGTGGTTAGGCTGTTGGCCTTAACTTGCGGTTCCGGCTCGGTATTTTGCTGGATTTCATCTTGCGGCTTGTCTGCGTTCTATTGCATAGCTTCTGTTGGTTTGTTTCGGATTACTTCCATTTCAGCTTTCAACAGCTCTCTCTCTCTCTCTCTCTCTCTCTCTCTCTCTCTCTCTCTCTCTCTCTCTCTCTCTCTCTCTCTCTCTCTCTCTCTCTCTCTCTCTCTCTCTCTCTCTCTCTCTCTCTCTCTCTCTCTCTCTCTCCGCTTTAATGGTGCGTAGCATTTCTTCGTTTTCCTTCTTTATCTCGGCCATATGTTCCACTTCTTTCTTGATGTATTGTTGGATCTCCTTTATTTCCGCCAGTAGTTCTTCGTTGTCGCTGGTCTGAGTTGGCGTCCGCAGTGCTTTGATTTGTTTCTTAAACTCGTCTATCTGATTTTGCAGTTGATCTCTTTCAGCTTGTGATATACCCTTGGCTGTCTCGCCCTTCCGCATTGCTTCCTTAAATGGTGTCTTTGTGGTAAAAGCGAGCTTTAAGACGTCTCTGTATCTTTGGAGGTACGGACAGCCCAAGTATCTTGCTCTATGCTTGCACTTTCTTTTGTTGTTAGGTGCTTAGAAGTCCGTGTCCAGCTTGGCCAGCGGACACTCCTTGAAGGTGTGGTGATCGGTGCAGTACCGGCAAATTTCCGTCTTATTGCGACATGCTGCTCTGATGTGGCCGGCCTTCTGGCATCTGGAACATTGAGTAATCCTTGGTATTAATCCTTCAGGTTGTTGTATTTTCTTGTCTATCGATATCTGGCGTGGTATCTCGCTGCCCTCAGTCGTCACCACCGCCAGCGTGGTAGGGATCTTTGAGTATGTCAGGATCCGCTCCGCCTTCAAGATTCGGATGTTAAGATTCTCTTCTTGTAGCTGTTTCGTGATTTGTTCGTCTGACAGCTCCACTTGAATACTCTTGGCAATCCATCTGACTGTTTTTGAATCGGTGTTTCCGACTCTGGTGTCTTTCTCCTGCTTCTCAGCTGTTGGCTCTTGTCTGTGGTGGGTTGTCATCGATCTTCCTCGTGGTAGCTTCAGTAGTAACTGTAGTTTCAGGTTCTTTTTTGCAGCTCACAGTGAAAGTTATCTCCGCCCGTCTTCTTTGCGGTTTTCTCGGCTCCCACGCTGCACATCTTGGATACCGCATGTCTTTTGGTGTTCTTGCGACGTGCCATTTTCCTTCCCCGTATCAGGCTTCTTGCACTTCACAGACGACTTGTCTTGATATCGCTCGCTAAATGCGAATGCAAAAAAAAAAAAAAAGCAACTGATGTTGCAAGATATAATGGCATGCAGATTATACGCTTATAGACACAATGGCTACTGTCAAAAACCAGTATATTTAATGTCAGCAGGAATGCAAGTTCTGGCGAAAATGCAATGGAACATCATGTATTGAAAGAACTTAGACTCCGTAGAACTTCCAGAAGCACAAGAAACATCTAACTGATTAGAGAAATTAGGTGTAGATGAATAATATGGGACGGATATAGAACGAGCAATGTGGGATAGCAAAAGACAGAAGGGCTTAGGGTGAGTTAGTTGAGAGCTTATGTCCCACAGGGGGATAGAAGGCAAAGGAAAAGAAGAAGAAGACAATGGTGATTGATTTGGCTTGTAAGCAAGATTGGACCCTTTTAAATGCCTAGTGAGGCACTGGGTATATGGTAAAATCTAAGTAACGTACAGGCCCGATTTACACGCCCTGAGTTGTGTTGGATATATGGTAAGTAAAAGCCGGATTTACACGCCTTGAGATGTGTTGGATATGTGGTAAGTAAAAGCCCTACTTACATGCCTTGAGTTGTGTTGGATATATAGTAAGTTAAGGTCCTAGTTACACGCCTTGAGATGTGTTGGATAGGTGGTAAGTAAAGTAAAGGTCTGATTTACAATCCTTGAGAAGTGTTGGATAGATGGTAAGTAAAGGTCCGATTTACACGCTTTGAGATGTGTTTGAAAAATTCGAATCCGCTCCAACGCGGATCGAATCCGTGACCACATGGCCGGCAAGATAGCGTCTAGCCACCACGTTAAGGCGACAATGTGAAATGCTGGTGCCACATCTATATGTCTATCCTTCCCGTATAGTTCCCGTACCTTCCGAGTCGGTGTCATCCCTTGCTTTGTTATGATGGTCTTTCTTTTCCCTACAGCGATAAAGAAAGAAAACAATGCCTTGATAGAATGTAAAAACGTGGGAGATAATCTGCTCTCACTCGTAACGGGCTCCTGTCTAGAAGTTCGATTATATGCCCTTGGATACAAATGAACATGAATTCTTTGAATAATTCCCCAAGGGCGGCAAGTCACAAGGGTATACTAAGAACCGTAACTCGGGTAGTAGTGAGAAAGTAGCGGTAGCACTTAACTCAAAGGGTTAGTTAGTTGCATATTCTTTACAGGACGTAGCAGTCAACTCTAGCATTTTTTGGCTGTTTGTGATCGCTGAGCAAATTTACATTCAGTAGCTTGCCATTACTTTCTGAAAGACCGGCACGCATACCATTTTGTAAGAAACCAATGGTCTGCTGTTAAATCACTCGCAGCTGCTGTTTCGAACTGGGTATGTGGTATTACGAACTGCATCCGTAACGCCTTCGCCACGGAGCATACAACTCAGGGTGTAAACAATGTTTATTGCGATACAACGAGAAGGAAAACTCCGAAGAACACCTGAAGCCTTCAAAGTGCCAGAGTACCAAGTCTTAACTGATGCTCACAGAAAATGCATTAACTCAAATAGAAAACCTGTCTATGTTGATATATTGTTTACCCGTTGCTTTGAAATTGATTGCATTTTCTTGATTTTAATACAAATATCATCAGTGGTCCACCAACATATTTTTTTTTCTATACATTCTTTTGTAGTGTGTATGTTTATGTTCAAGCCGTAAGCTTGTATCGGTTGGTGTAAAGATCGTGTTATAACTTATCTTTATGCCCCATTTCATCGGGAATAAATAATGTTGTATTTTTTTAATTTTATCAATCAATCCACAATTAAGGTTGGCTGTAATTAATCTCCAACATTATCTGTATCTCATCTTGATTGTACATCCTATCAGATTGTTGTCCGTCCATCTCTTGATGTTATCTATCCACTTGTAACGTTGTCTACCTCTTGCTTGCTTGCCTTCATCCTTGCCTTTCCATTATAGGTTTTTATACGAATATTATGTCTGTTAACGTGGTCGAAATATTATACTTGCTTTTTTTTTTAAATTTTATTATTTCTTTCAGCAACTTCTTGTTCTTTCCAGTTCTTCTAGAACCTTTGTGTCTGACTGTTTTTGTTTCCATGAAATCGTCATCAAGTGCCCTGCCAGCTGGCGTAAGCGTTCATGGCTCTCCATAGATCTCGGTCTTTGGTGTTCTGGATCAACATTGCTGATGATATTCCTCCATGCCACCGTCTCAATCCATCCAGCAACATTTCTCTTGGTCTGCCTCTGCCTCTCTTCCCCCTCGATCTTTCCAGTTGTCACGATGTTCTCCAATGTCTTTCTTCTGATCACATACAAAAGAAAGCTGTTTGTCGCTTTCTTATCGTTTTACGCAGTGTTCTAATTTCATTATCCTCTTTCAGGCAATCGTTGTTAGTTACTCTGGCAGTCTGTGGAATTCGCAACATTCGTGTAAAAAACCACATCTCTGTTGCTACCAAGATCTTCCTAATGTGTTCACTTACATTCCAAGATTCACTGTCATCCAGCAAAACTGGTTCTATACAGAATTTCAGCATTCTCTTTTGTGGGATGTGGATTTTAATTCCTGAGAATAATTCGTTAAGATGTCTAGGGGGTATTATTGATTCTCTGGTCACTGGTAAGAATGCAGGGTGATCAGGGATATTTACCACAAATCCCAGGAAGAAAGAGCTCAATCCTTGAAACAATGGCATCTGTGTGTAGGTTTCCCTTCCCACTTCATCACCCTTTACATTATCTATGGTGCTAGAAGGATATTGATTGCTCACAACATATAAACAACCACTTGTTGGACACCACATTTACTTGATGTACACAACACTTTTGGACAAACAGTTCAGGTATTAACTCAAGATCTGCAGTTACATATATATAGGTGTAATAAACACTATGCATTTTCAGACAGGCATGGGAATAATGTGCAGTATTACAACATAGTACCCAGTGACCCCAAAAAAACAACAACAATGTTATCACAAACAACATAACAACCACAAATTGGTTCTGCTAACTTGACTCATTGTACCTAGATAAAATCACATTGGTCTAGGTGCAGAAACCCAACATATATATTTGTTTCTGACACCATGTACAATTATCATATTTAAAAATAATGAGTTGATGTCAAAATACTATTTACCTTAACCATCATTGGTTATACCTCAATAACACTCTTTATATGTCATAGAAGAAAAAAAACACACATGAAAACAGTTGATACTAATAATTAAATTAATTAATTATAGTGTTCATTTAGGCATTGCGGATGGGTATTCTTCTCCAGTGCAAAGCAGTTAATGTCCATATTTATCCGTGACAGCAATAAATACTCACAGTCATGTTTAATGTCCACTGAAGTTTGTTGCGGAACAACTTATAATCCTTATTATGAAATAAATTCACCACATATCTCCTCCGTGGAGCTGAATTCAAGAATCTTCTTTGCGAACGGCTCGGTGTCAGTGTGAAATTGAGGCCTGGGTTGGTCATACCTTCAGGAGATGCATCTTTGGTCTTGGACTAAGGTTCTTCCCTATATCACCATATCTGATGAAAAGGATGCCTACCTTTCAGCGTCTCGGCTTATAATATCCGAATCTCAATTTTGTTCCCACAGATTTTTCACCCACCTAGTCATCAGTCTATAACCTATTCCACCGTTATTGGCATTTAGGCTGACATGGGACCAGCACAGAGTTCTGATTCATTATTTACTTTCAGTGTAGACATACAATTCTGCTTGTTATTCATTTGGTTCATCTGGAATTAATTCCAGGATTCTGCTGCAGGCATGGAACTGAAGAATATTGACTCCACCACATATCCAGGGTTGCAAGCCATCAGGTGATTCCTGTGGTTGCAGGCGTAGAGGCATTTACTCCGCTAGCTGCTTTCATATGGTCTTTTTTTTATGTGTTCAGGTTTGGGAACCTTGAGGTAATCTGGTGTAGGTATGGTTTTCAGTTGGCACCTTGGTTGTATTGGTTCAATGTCTTCTTCCCATTTGTTTGAGTTGGTGTTCATAGCTAGAACTTGGTGTTGCATGGCTGGAACCTTATGTTTGACTTTTGCAGCTGTGAGATGTTCTTTCGAAGACTTATCCATTGTGGATATTAACTTGGTAATCCAACCAACAGTTGAAGATTACTCACTGTTGTTAGTTTTAATAACTTGTAGAAGGATTGTCCCATAGTTTCACTGATTTTGTTGAATGATGAGGCCATAGATGATACTTCTCAAACGTATAACTGACGAGTCACTGTTGTCAGTTACTTTGTTGATCTTCATCTTTGTAGATTATTAGATCTTGAAGTCCATCCTGGATCTTCCTACGAAAATAGGACTTAATCACTCACCCAATCAGTTATCTTCAACTTTTCTGTTGCTCGCTATGGAGCTATTGAGCGCCGCAGTAAACATTGAGGTATTGCTAGATCCAGACTATGGTTTGGACATTCACTTTATGGCTGTTGACCCAGGATCCAGTGTTAGTGATATAGTCCCACCAAATTCAACCACCACCTGCTTCTCTTCTATAGAAAAGGGATGACAAGAATACAACACTAGCATTAACCTACTGTGTTATGGTAAAAGGTTTACAACACAATTACAAACACAAATACAAAACACCAAGGGGAGAAGGGGAAAGGAGTGGGTGTCCATGTTCCACTGTCCCTCATTGCTGAGTAGAGCCATTCTGACTCTTCATAGTGAGTAAGGTATTTTCTCACTTATATTTTGTTCTGTTGTTACTGGGACTATTGGATGGGTGAAGTCATTCTGTCCATCCAACATGTTGATATTGTCTCTCTCATTACTTGAAGAGAATAGCCTATACAGAATCCCTGTGGTTTCTAATGCCGCGTCTTCATTTCGGCACTATAATCATCACTAGGTCAAGACTATTCACCATTGGCTTCTTAAGTACTGACATACATATGTATTCTTACATCAACATCCTCTAATCCCAAGGTGCAACATTAAAATGTATATTCCCACAGTAAAAAGTAACAATCAGAACAAAGAAAATTCTCATACCAGAAAAAAACATACATGTACATTTCTCTGATATTAAGTACATGATACTCATACATAATAATTAATCATAATGCTGATGCAGGGAGCCTTTGTTTTTGGGTTTTCTCAGGGGTTAATCCATAACTTAAAACATACATTGTTTTCCCCCACTGCGTACAGCAGATGAGGATAGTAGTCGCTGTGATATATTTTGTCAAGGACTGCTATTATTCAAGCAATTTATTCACATCAATCTTCGCTTCTGTTCCTACTACAGTGAGGTGATGCGGAGTGAATCCTATCCGAACATGCATTTACATCACGCGTTTAATTGTTCATGAATTTATATTCAAACATGGCCTGTCCCTAACACTATTTTATGAAATGATTATATGTTCACCCTCATATGGAGTGGTTACTAATCTGTTAACAAAAGAATGGTACTAAAATTTAGCACTATATTTCCAAGTTACAGATTATAATGTGGCAAAATATTTTATCCCCTGACTAAGTAAGAGTCAGGAATATGCGTAATCATTTGTATGTCCCCGCATGGATAAAACAAGTTCAGAGACATCCTTACCAGTGCATTTACACTACATAGGATATTTGAAAGTGGCAGACACCAGTTCTCTACTTGTGCAGTATGAAATCAAGAGTCTGCTCCTACATTGAGAAAATGTTTCTTTAAAGTCCAATCTCTACAGTACATAAATTATTTGCAGATTTCTAAGCATCGATAGGGATATATAGTTCCATTGCATAGAAGTTATTTTTCATAGGACTATGAAATTGGCAGAAACGAGTTTTCTTCTCTGAAGTATGAATCAGGAGTCTTTCCTAAATTGAAAAGAGTTTCTGACATGAGAGTTGATACTCTGTGTACTACAGTACACATACTATTCATAGGTTATAAACACTATTTAGTTAGATATAAGTTCATAATGCCTATAAAAGATATTAACATACGAATTTGAAATGGTAAGACCTAGGAAAAATTTACAGCGTGGCGCCCACATGTGTTTCTTTGGTAAACATCATCCAGCCTGGTTTAAGAGAATTGTAACTAATTCTTAATTAAACATACTGGTCTATGTAATACATAAATATATCTTAATAATGTAGATAACATACCAATAGCTTGAATAGAATCATGTTTTTAAGGCAAACTACCTTCTCCCCGAAGGGAAAGGTCGACTTTCTTGTGTGTTCTCTTGACTAGAAATGGCCGCTTCAGTCTTTGTTTTCCCCCTCGCCAGGATTGGCCAGATACGGGAGAGAAAACAAGCCAAAATAAATTTAGCTGTGCCACGGTCAGTCTATCGCTGTTTTATTTTCTCCTAGCATTAAGTAAGTTACTTAAACAGTAATTGTAAGGGCTTGTTTATTTTTAAGGGAGTCCATAAATAGGAAAGGGTAAGGACGTTTTATTATACCACACGCCTCCCCAATTTAAGACATTTATTTCTTTCAGAAATTAAATGGTCGAGTAGTACTCTACAATTTCCGTCTTTACATTGACTCCCCTAGTATCCATCCCTTATTACTTTACTTAGCATTACTTTCCTATATTAAATATAATCAGAGCCACGTCCATTTTCTTCTAGTCACGACAACTGGCATAACCTAATGGATTATTTCTCTTTTAGTGAAAGAGTGTAGCACCCTCTCCACTGTTGTCAGCTATTGTTTGAAATATGAGTGTTTATCTGATAATTTGTTACTTTCCAGTACTGGTTTGTCTGCATCAAACCGACTTTTTGAAGCAATTGAGATATCATCATTAAGCTTGATTTCTCTCTCATTAGATTATCAATCTTGAGATTATGTTAAAACCGACGGTTAATTCTGCGTCTACTGATAGCATATTAAACTCGCCCGTCTCCCTGTAAGTTAGACGTTTGTTTTAACTATAGATCTGATATTTAAAGGAAGCTAAATATGGTTCCTGTTGTATACATTTTCATCCAACACATCATGTGTTTGGGTATTTAGTCGAGTTATGGGATTTTCCGATCAGTTTTGATAACTACTGATTAGAGTGGTGTCCCTTTCTCTTGCGGGTTTTCCCGGAGAATCTCGTCTAACATGTAAACAAGGTCCAACATTTCTAGATTTCCGTTCTGAACCGAATATTACGGGGAACATGAATCTATCAGAAATGAAGTAATTCTTAGCTTACTTTCTCTGCTATTCCTTCTAATCGAGATCTATTTTACGCTAGAATCCTTATTAGTAATTCTAAGCTGATGTGTTTGAGTTTCACTCTGTATTTGTTGCTTTGGTGTTGAATTACGAGCAATTTTGCGTCGCTTGGCGTACATTGATCGTCGTCTGCCTCCCTCCAGGTTTTAGACTATTTTCAACTTAGCAACATACATTGTTATGTAGGTTCAGACGTATTGTCTCCTACCATATATAATCAGTTCAGTGAGAAGTTAAAAGCCCCTTTTTGTGATTCCTGTGATAGTCTTCCAGACAATCAAGTTGCTGGTTCACTTTCCAGTTATGGATGTGGATTACTAGTTTTTGTAAAATTACTATTACATCTGTATATCCCTCTAATACTGGCGTCTCCTGAGTTGTGTCCTCAAGATAACAGGTAAGGTACTCTTAATGTTTCTCTCCAGTTTTGTTTTCATCCGTTTAATACGTGGAAACTCTGGATTTATTTAGATTGACTAAGGTCTATCTTTGAACTGTTATATAATTTACTAGCTGGATTCCTGATTGAAATTCCTACTCTAGTAAATATCAAGCAATTCTTCAGCTATATGCTCCAATTTGCTTGGTTTTTACACAGCTATATTCCATTTTTCTAGCATGGGTTCACTGTATAAGTTTTAGGCGTTTCCCCTGTCTTCACGTCAAGGAGTTCGTCCTATTTATAAACAGCATCTATTTCAAGAGTTGTTTATTTAATTGTTGCTTTTACTGATTCGTATCAGTTATTTAAGCTAATCTCTGTTAGTCTGGATCTGCTTTCACATATTTAATGCTGGCATATAATCCTAGTCAGAACTGAGATGTAGAAATCTGTTTCGTCTTGCGATTGATTTCTGATTCACCTACCTATTAGTAGGCTTCGAGCATTATCTAGAATTTAGTTACTCGGTTAGTTTTAAAGAAAATACAATTGAGTCGCGCGCCTCTATTGTACCCTTTATTGCCCTTTTTAACTTCTTCCCTTATGAGAATATTAATGTTAGTTAGGCAATTATTGAAATAACTTTACGTAAGCTAATCGCTAACTACAAAGTTGTTTCACTCCTCTTTTTGATGAGGACTTCTCATTAGTGAACATTTCACTTAGTGAGGTTAAACTGTAAATTTCAAAGTTAAGGAGCCAATATCTGAAATGTTCAGTCTCTTACTAGAGATTGGCACAGATTTTTTCCGGTATCTCCTGAAGTTTATTTGAAATTCCAATTTCTTAAGTTAATTCTTTAATTATACCTTTTACATACCTATACGGTCTGTTTCCTCTACCATTAATAATGGAATCGGGGTGGATAATTTAAAGAAATACCTTATATTCTGTTGGATCAGTAAGTGAGTTGATCAGTTTCACTTACATCACCAGGTGAATATTTTGGTTTGACCCTATTTATTAACATATGGGCCATCTGAGTTAGTTAATACTACTACTCATATCACCGGTGGAGTAGAATAAGTGTCGGTATGGCTTTTCTTCCTAAGTATCCATCAGTTATTCACTTTACTTTACTACCGGTGTTGTAGAACATGTTATGTCCTATGAAAAAAAAGGATTAAATTAGGGTGCCCCTAAATACTGCAAATTCTTACAATATTCCTTCCCTTCCATTAACTATGTCTACATTTTTGCAAGTGGTGGTTTTGGCCTTACCATTAGTTCATTTACTTTAGTTACTGCTATTTTCCCCTGGTTTAATTCATCTCTCAGGTATTATTTACTTTCCTACTGAATCATCATTTGTTGATTAAATTTTTCCCTTAAAAAAAATTTATTGGATTTTTAACTTACTGTCCTAATTATCTATAAAATTGTCTATCACTCTCTGCTGCCTTGGTAACTTTTCAATATTACATGAATTATACAAGCAGATCAAGCATGAAAATACAATGATAATCAATGACAAAATAATTAATTAACACATGATTCATATGTAGGAACATAAACCTTATGGATACATAATATAGTAGTGTGTTCATGAGTACACCACTTTTAAACCATTTAAAGAGAATACCAGAGTAGCAGAACCATACCTCAAACATCAAATGGGAATGACTATGAATTCTAAACATTCACTGAATTACCTATCTTATGTGAGTTTACCATCCCAGAGACCTTACTACTGGAGGTTCATTACTGAGTTTCCCATCAATAAGATATAAAATATGAGTTTTAAAAAAAAATCTCATATCCAACAACCAACTACCTGATGCATCTGCCAGAATCAAGATATTACCTGTGAACAGTTTTGTACCAAAAAAAACCTATATTTATCTGAGCCATTATGGGTTCATATAACACTTGACTCAGCTCATACTAATGAGTGATTAGGTCTGTTACTAACACTATAACATTCTGAAGTGACTTGGTTTACCTGCGAGAGGTTTTCCCTGAATTCATATACCCACAATAATACACCATTTGTGATGTTTACCATGAGTTTTAAATTCACGGACGATGCCCACACATGTGGGATGTGGATTTTAATTCCTGAGAATAATTCGTTAAAATGTCTAGGGGGTATTATTGATTCTCTGGTCACTGGTAAGAATGCAGGGTGATCAGGGATATTTACCACAAATCCCAGGAAGAAAGAGCTCAATCCTTGAAACAATGGCATCTGTGTGTAGGTTTCCCTTCCCACTTCATCACCCTTTACATTATCTATGGTGCTAGAAGGATATTGATTGCTCACAACATATAAACAACCACTTGTTGGACACCACATTTACTTGATGTACACAACACTTTTGGACAAACAGTTCAGGTATTAACTCAAGATCTGCAGTTACATATATATAGGTGTAATAAACACTATGCATTTTCAGACAGGCATGGGAATAATGTGCAGTATTACAACATAGTACCCAGTGACCCCAAAAAAACAACAACAATGTTATCACAAACAACATAACAACCACAAATTGGTTCTGCTAACTTGACTCATTGTACCTAGATAAAATCACATTGGTCTAGGTGCAGAAACCCAACATATATATTTGTTTCTGACACCATGTACAATTATCATATTTAAAAATAATGAGTTGATGTCAAAATACTATTTACCTTAACCATCATTGGTTATACCTCAATAACACTCTTTATATGTCATAGAAGAAAAAAAACACACATGAAAACAGTTGATACTAATAATTAAATTAATTAATTATAGTGTTCATTTAGGCATTGCGGATGGGTATTCTTCTCCAGTGCAAAGCAGTTAATGTCCATATTTATCCGTGACAGCAATAAATACTCACAGTCATGTTTAATGTCCACTGAAGTTTGTTGCGGAACAACTTATAATCCTTATTATGAAATAAATTCACCACATATCTCCTCCGTGGAGCTGAATTCAAGAATCTTCTTTGCGAACGGCTCGGTGTCAGTGTGAAATTGAGGCCTGGGTTGGTCATACCTTCAGGAGATGCATCTTTGGTCTTGGACTAAGGTTCTTCCCTATATCACCATATCTGATGAAAAGGATGCCTACCTTTCAGCGTCTCGGCTTATAATATCCGAATCTCAATTTTGTTCCCACAGATTTTGCACCCACCTAGTCATCAGTCTATAACCTATTCCACCGTTATTGGCATTTAGGCTGACATGGGACCAGCACAGAGTTCTGATTCACTATTTACTTTCAGTGTAGACATACAATTCTGCTTGTTATTCATTTGGTTCATCTGGAATTAATTCCAGGATTCTGCTGCAGGCATGGAACTGAAGAATATTGACTCCACCACATATCCAGGGTTGCAAGCCATCAGGTGATTCCTGTGGTTGCAGGCGTAGAGGCATTTACTCCGCTAGCTGCTTTCATATGGTCTTTTTTTTATGTGTTCAGGTTTGGGAACCTTGAGGTAATCTGGTGTAGGTATGGTTTTCAGTTGGCACCTTGGTTGTATTGGTTCAATGTCTTCTTCCCATTTGTTTGAGTTGGTGTTCATAGCTAGAACTTGGTGTTGCATGGCTGGAACCTTATGTTTGACTTTTGCAGCTGTGAGATGTTCTTTCGAAGACTTATCCATTGTGGATATTAACTTGGTAATCCAACCAACAGTTGAAGATTACTCACTGTTGTTAGTTTTAATAACTTGTAGAAGGATTGTCCCATAGTTTCACTGATTTTGTTGAATGATGAGGCCATAGATGATACTTCTCAAACGTATAACTGACGAGTCACTGTTGTCAGTTACTTTGTTGATCTTCATCTTTGTAGATTATTAGATCTTGAAGTCCATCCTGGATCTTCCTACGAAAATAGGACTTAATCACTCACCCAATCAGTTATCTTCAACTTTTCTGTTGCTCGCTATGGAGCTATTGAGCGCCGCAGTAAACATTGAGGTATTGCTAGATCCAGACTATGGTTTGGACATTCACTTTATGGCTGTTGACCCAGGATCCAGTGTTAGTGATATAGTCCCACCAAATTCAACCACCACCTGCTTCTCTTCTATAGAAAAGGGATGACAAGAATACAACACTAGCATTAACCTACTGTGTTATGGTAAAAGGTTTACAACACAATTACAAACACAAATACAAAACACCAAGGGGAGAAGGGGAAAGGAGTGGGTGTCCATGTTCCACTGTCCCTCATTGCTGAGTAGAGCCATTCTGACTCTTCATAGTGAGTAAGGTATTTTCTCACTTATATTTTGTTCTGTTGTTACTGGGACTATTGGATGGGTGAAGTCATTCTGTCCATCCAACATGTTGATATTGTCTCTCTCATTACTTGAAGAGAATAGCCTATACAGAATCCCTGTGGTTTCTAATGCCGCGTCTTCATTTCGGCACTATAATCATCACTAGGTCAAGACTATTCACCATTGGCTTCTTAAGTACTGACATACATATGTATTCTTACATCAACATCCTCTAATCCCACGGTGCAACATTAAAATGTATATTCCCACAGTAAAAAGTAACAATCAGAACAAAGAAAATTCTCATACCAGAAAAAAGACATACATGTACATTTCTCTGATATTAAGTACATGATACTCATACATAATAATTAATCATAATGCTGATGCAGGGAGCCTTTGTTTTTGGGTTTTCTCAGGGGTTAATCCATAACTTAAAACATACATTGTTTTCCCCCACTGCGTACAGCAGATGAGGATAGTAGTCGCTGTGATATATTTTGTCAAGGACTGCTATTATTCAAGCAATTTATTCACATAAATCTTCGCTTCTGTTCCTACTACAGTGAGGTGATGCGGAGTGAATCCTATCCGAACATGCATTTACATCACGCGTTTAATTGTTCATGAATTTATATTCAAACATGGCCTGTCCCTAACACTATTTTATGAAATGATTATATGTTCACCCTCATATGGAGTGGTTACTAATCTGTTAACAAAAGAATGGTACTAAAATTTAGCACTATATTTCCAAGTTACAGATTATAATGTGGCAAAATATTTTATCCCCTGACTAAGTAAGAGTCAGGAATATGCGTAATCATTTGTATGTCCCCGCATGGATAAAACAAGTTCAGAGACATCCTTACCAGTGCATTTACACTACATAGGATATTTGAAAGTGGCAGACACCAGTTCTCTACTTGTGCAGTATGAAATCAAGAGTCTGCTCCTACATTGAGAAAATGTTTCTTTAAAGTCCAATCTCTACAGTACATAAATTATTTGCAGATTTCTAAGCATCGATAGGGATATATAGTTCCATTGCATAGAAGTTATTTTTCATAGGACTATGAAATTGGCAGAAACGAGTTTTCTTCTCTGAAGTATGAATCAGGAGTCTTTCCTAAATTGAAAAGAGTTTCTGACATGAGAGTTGATACTCTGTGTACTACAGTACACATACTATTCATAGGTTATAAACACTATTTAGTTAGATATAAGTTCATAATGCCTATAAAAGATATTAACATACGAATTTGAAATGGTAAGACCTAGGAAAATTTACAGCGTGGCGCCCACATGTGTTTCTTTGGTAAACATCATCCAGCCTGGTTTAAGAGAATTGTAACTAATTCTTAATTAAACATACTGGTCTATGTAATACATAAATATATCTTAATAATGTAGATAACATACCAATAGCTTGAATAGAATCATGTTTTTAAGGCAAACTACCTTCTCCCCGAAGGGAAAGGTCGACTTTCTTGTGTGTTCTCTTGACTAGAAATGGCCGCTTCAGTCTTTGTTTTCCCCCTCGCCAGGATTGGCCAGATACGGGAGAGAAAACAAGCCAAAATAAATTTAGCTGTGCCACGGTCAGTCTATCGCTGTTTTATTTTCTCCTGCATTAAGTAAGTTACTTAAACAGTAATTGTAAGGGTTTGTTTATTTTTAAGGGAGTCCATACATAGGAAAGGGTAAGGACGTTTTATTATACCACAGTCTACTCTGGGGATTCAAAACTGTATACACTGATTGTTCCACCATCATGTTCTTGGATTTCTGCTGCAATCAGTCAGTGCAAATATATATATATATATATATATATATATATATATATATATATATATATATATATATATATAATATATATATATATATATATATATATATATATATATATATATATATATATATATATATATATATATGATAATGTCTCGTCTCGAGAGTCCTTTGTTGTTCCAGGATACGGTTTTCTATTTGGCTCAAGGATTTTTCCACCTAGATAAATATAGACTAAGTTATCTAGGATACTTGTCCTCTATGGTAGAGAAATCTGCATGAAGTGCTTGGACTAGTATTTGGTCTCACTATATCAGCTGCCTCACTCAGTCCAGCGGCTACACTTCAGTCAAGCTGCTACATTCACAAAGTCAGGTCTGGATCTAGCTGTACCTAGCCACTACCTGAAATTTCAGCATCAATTATAAATCTAATGATATCATCACTATGAACATCAGAAATGATATGCTATACATTTTCAAGGAAACCACGAAGAAAAATACATAAAAGAATTGTGATTATAGGAAAATAAACAGTTGAGGGTAAAGAGTCTTGATGCTCTCAAATAGTTATCCACAACATAACTGGTTGTTCTCCATCCAATCCGTAATTATATGGCGCTCAAGGTTTAGACTAGCAGATACGCAGTGTCATCTTCTCCCATACCTGTCCTCCTGGGTCTACAGGTTGAGTAATACCTTGACTGATTGGAATTTGACAACTATGTTCTCCTTTCTCTTCTGTACATAATTAGTTTTCTCTAGATCTCCTTCACTTACAAGGAAAAGGTCTCATACATTAAGGGTTTTTAAAATCATTCCCATTGCAATGAGTATTTGTTTATAAACAATGTAAGTACATTATGGTAACCTCTCTTGTATACCTTCAGGTGAATTCTTTTCTAATCATTATCATTAAATCATCATCATCATCATCATCATCATCATCATCATCATCATCATCATCATCATCATCATCATCATCATCATCATCATCATCAACATCATCATCATCATCATCATCATCATTACAATCATCATCTTCATTACAATCGTCATTCAGGACACACAAACTATATCTTTGTAACCTGAGTTATATATAATACAAAGTGGTGTCATTCAGGACACAGAATCCTACGATTGTTACATGAGTGATATGTAATACAGAGTTGTGTCATGCTTAAGACACAAAACCAGATGATCGTAACATGGGTGATATATAGTACAAAGTGGTATCATGCGTCGGAGTGCATTAAATTATTAATTAGTGTAGGGGCTATGCCGAACATGTTCTCTTCTGATAGACAGGACATTACACATCAAAGTTGCCTTCTGTCTTGAGATTGCTTGCTAGCTTATACTCCTTCTTAGCATGTCACTTCTCTTCACTCCTTCACACTCATTCATCAGATATCATGCTCATACTTGCATGTAAGGTAAGCAATTATACTTATGTGATTTCCGAATGATAATTTTAAATGCTTAACACCATTGACATCACAATGAAATCTCAATAATTCCACACTAATTCATCAGACACAATCATATCTGTATGGATGCCAATTAAGCATATGTATGTGCTTTACAAAGGATACATTCACAGATTCAACAACAATGACATTACAATGAAATCTCAATCATTCCACCGCCATTCATCAGAAATTATTATATTTTCCTGGGTGATAATTAGTCATACTGATGTGATTCACAAATGATACATTCCATCTGTTTAACAATAATGAAATCACACATTAATCACCACAGACGTGCTCTCATTAATTACATAGATTTATGTGATATACCCAATCCACATCCATTCATTATGAATCCTAACCATTCTTGCATGGCGGTTGATTAAGCATTATTGTGTGGCTCACAAATATTAATTCCACATGTTCATCATGATCTCTATAGAAATCTATTTGGCTCCCATGTGTTCATGGGGAAAAAAACTACTTGACTTCTCATGTGCGCATGTAAAGAAAATCTACTTGACTATTACATATTACACTCATTTGTCTTACCAGTGTTTGCACATTTAAAATAGTTTCTTCTTAGTGAACTAAGTATTCTTAGCTTCCTAAATCTTAAGTTACTCACCAACTTCTAAATCACTGCTGATTGAAATGAAATGTACAACCTAGGTCTAATGCTTACACATTAAATAAGTTGTTTAACTAGAAGAAACCTTCCTCATGGTTTAACCTCGTGTACCATTTATGAAGAAAGTACTCAGTCTCTCCTAATTAATTTCTTACGGACTATCCACCTGGTGACAACATATCCACTTACCAAATCCTTCTTGGGAAAGGCTCACTTACTAACGTAATATAAAATATAGCATTGTGATTACCTTCATGTTGATTTGAAAGGCTTCAAAACACTTTTGCGACAGCATTCAAGATCTCACTTGGATTTGGTTTTCCAAATGCGATGTTTTGTAGGCTGATGCTTTCCTCCTTTTCATGAATGAGATTATGAATTTGCTTTGGAGGATGCTCTCACTCCTTCAGCCATCTCAGATCTTTCCTGTCCCGTGCATGGTTGATGTAAACAGAACATTTTTTTCCGCCGGCATGCTGTATTTATTCCAGTTCATCCTGCTTGCGCTTGTGACGTCGCAGCCAATCCAAAGTGTTATTAGTATTACAAACTCGCTTTGGCCCAATGTCGCTGTTGGCTGGTATGTCGTAAAATGGGGTTGTCGTGGGGGAAATATTAATCAAGCTTTTGACGGTTTCGAGAATTATATCACACATAGCAATGGCGACAAAAGGCATCTCTGTCGGCCACCAGTTTTTATGTCAAACGTAACTGCTAGTCTTCCCTCGTGAACAGAACGTTGCGTTTCAAGTCTCTATATTGTGGTCACTATTGCCAAATGGATAAGAACCCTCGCTCTTAAACTTCCTGTGTACTTATGGTGAGACATCAGGCTCAACCTCTACACCTATCATCAGCTGGACTAAAATATTGACTTCTCATCCTTGACTTGGGGACGTAAACTACAAGTACTTCACAAGACTTCGCCTGATGGCGAGAGACACTGGTAATAGGGAAAGCTAATCCACACGCAAAAATTAGCCCAGTGCACTGGAAGCAATAGCACGTATGTGGACTACACTTGAGTTCAAAGCGAACACAAATATAAGCGCTAGACCCATAGTTGAACAAAAGTTAAGCAAAGTACAATTCGGTTTTCGGAAAGGTAAAAGTTGTACTGATGCACTATTTACAATTAGACAAATATGTGAAAAAACTATCGAATATAGTGATCAGCAGAATATTGGGTTTGTAGGTCAGGAAAAGGCTTTCGACAGAGTAAACAGATACAAATTATCGACCATCCTTGAAGACTATGGGATACAAGGGCAAGTGCTAGAATACATCATAGCTATGTACCACTCGAAGCCGAAGTGCAGTAAGAACACAAGAAGGAATATCAGATATGTTCACAGTCAATACAGGAGTGAGACAGGGATGTCTGCTCTCTCCTTTGCTATTTAATATCTACATGGACAGAATATCCAAAGAAGCAAGTCTTGACAGAACAGATTCAGAAAATTTAGAACTCTTTACTCCAGATGAAACAACTGATCCACAGAAAATAAATGTACTTCTATTTGCAGACGATCAGTGCCTGTTTTATAGCGATGATGGCAGACTACAAAATCACATTACTAATCTGAGTTTAACCTGCAGTAGATACAATAAAATATATATCGAGTGGTACATAGCTATGCTGTATTCTAGCACTTGCCCTTGTATCCCATAGTCTTCAAGGATGGTCCATAATTTGTATCTGTTTACTCTGTCGAAAGCCTTTTATTGTATAAACACAGCCAAACCCGAAGTATGCAAGTTAGCAGATCGCCGGGCCCACTAAGTATACAGATAAATTACACAACTCTGAAACAAGTTAAAGAATTCAAATATCTTGGAAGTATGATCACAGAAGATGGCAGATTGGACAGAGAAATCGAAATCAGGTGTCAAAAAAACTAGTGCACTTATATATCAACTATCACCCTTACTGAACCATCCAAATATATCCATGTCCTCAAAACGACAGATTATAAACAGCATATTCATTCCAACCCTATGCTACCAATCTCAAACTTGGACTTTATCCAAATCACACTTTTGCAAAATCAACAATGGCGAGATGAGATGCCTGAGGAGAGCTGCCAACTTAACAATCCGAGACCGAGTAAGAAATACTGTTATCAGGCAGACAGTGTGATCAACACCTTGTGCCACATTTATTGAAAGACAGAAGATCAAGTGGTTTGGCCATGTCGTTAGAATGCAACAACAACAACTACCATTACTGGCCTTACATCAAAGATCATCTGCGACGAGACCAAGTGGACGTCCAAGAAGAAAATGGATTGACCACATCAAAGACATTGTACAATCACACGGAATGACACTATCCAGTGCCGCTGGAGGGCAAATTATCCCTCCCCACAATGCTTGACGGCAGAAGTGGAGGATGATGATGATGATGATGATGATGATGATATATATAGTATGTGTGTTTTTTTTTTTCTTTTTCTTTTAAGTTATATTTAGTGATATTTCATAGTGCCTCATCAACTTCCAAAGGCATTCCCTATTTCCCTATTTCATAAATGCCCAAATGATGTGCCTATTATTGCTATCAAAGGACCTTTCCAAGGTCCACAAATCCAATCCCATTCATTCATTCATTCATTCATTCATTCATTCATTCATTCATTCATTCATTCATTCATTCATTCATTCATTCATTCAGTAGCATGTTCTATGCAGAACCTCGCTCCCATAACAACCTTCCGGAAAACCTCTCGATCATAAGCAAGATGTCCGCGTCCGATACACCCATCTGGAGATCATCCGCCACATCCTGCACCCATCTTCTCTTTGGCCTTCCTCTTCCTCTCTTCCCAGGCATATACCCCTCCATTATTGTTCTCTCCAAACTTTCGTGACATTTCAAGTGACCATAATATTTCAATTTTCTTTGTTTTATCGTTTTTAATAACCAACCTTCTTCAATATTCAGCTCTTGAAGTATTGTTGCATTTGTTCTTTTCTTTACCCAAGATATTCTTAGAAGTCGTCTATAACATTTATATTCAAATGCATTTATGCGCTGCTCAGCTTGTTTAGTAAGTGTCCAGGTCTCACAGGCGTATGTTGCAATGGGAAAGATGCATGCTCTTAAAAATCTAATTTTTGTAGTTCTGTCTGTCCCATTCCATAATTTATTCAGTTGTTTTAGTCTTTGAAGAGCAATTGATAGTCGTCGTTTAATTTCTTTCATTGTGTCACCGTTGTTGGTAATCAATGACCCAAGATATTCAAAATTTTCCACCACCTCCAATTTTTCCTCATTAACATATATTTCTTTCTCTAAAGTGTTTTATCTGTAT